>JACEIK010017847.1:0-11572 GCA_018107945.1 Datura stramonium | reverse complement strand
CAGGAAATTAGCATTCCCACTTGGAAGTGGGGATAAATTAATATGGATTTCATTATAGGCCTACCTCCTACTCGTCGACACTACGATTCTATTTGGGTGGTGGTAGACAGGTTGACCAAGGTTGCACACTTTCTATCGGTCAAAACCATAGGTTCAACGGATGAATATACCAAACTGTATATTCGAGAGTTGGTTCTATTACATGGAGTGCCCTTGTCATTTATTTCAGACCGAGGTACTCAATTTACCTCTCAGTTTTTGTGGTCTTTTCAAAAGGGGCTTGGGACTCAGGTTAAACTCAGCACATTATTTCATCAGTAAACGGATGGTCAGGCAGAGCGGACAATCCAATCTCTCAAATACATGTTGAGAGCTTGCATGGTGGACTTTAAAGGTAGTTGGAATGGTCACTTGCCCTTGATCGAGTTCGCTTACAATAACAACTATCACTCCAGTATCCAAATGGCACCATTCGAGGCTCTCTATGGGCAGAGATATAGATCACCCATCGGATGGTTTGAGGTTGGTGAGGCAGCTATGATAGGGCCAGATTCGGTTCATGAGGCTATGGTGACGGTTCAGTTGATAAGGGACAGGCTGAAAATCGCTCAGAGTCGTCAAAAGTCGTATGCTGATGTGAGGAGGAGAGAGTTGGAGTTCGAGGTGGACGATTGGGTATTTTTGAAGGTATCCCCGATGAAGGGAGTCATGTGGTTCAGAAAGAAAGGAAAACTCAGTCCCCACTATGTTGGTCCCTACCGGATTATGAGAAGAGTTGGTAAGGTAGCGTATGAGTTGGACTTGCCCTCAGAGTTATCTTCTGTGCACCCTGTGTTCCATGTATTGCTTCTGGAGAAATGTTTGGGAGATCCAACTTTACTAGTTCCGATGGACAGCGTCGGTGTAAAGGATAGCCTTAGCTATGAGAAGGTTTTGATGGAAATACTAGATCGACAGGTTTGAAGGCTATGGAACAAAGAAGTAGCTTCAGTTAAAGTGTTATGGAGGAATCAACATGTTGAAGGAGCTATGTGGGAAGCTGAAGCGTACATGATAGCTAGATACCCACATTTATTTTCTACCGGCTCAGTTCCGACTTGAGGTATCAGTTTTTCTCTATGACTCCATCTAGTTTTCATGTTCAGTTCATCCATTCAAATTTCTTTTATGTGTATGGATGTGTATGTGAAGCATGAGATCAATTCATCTGTGTGATTTGAATCGGAGGTAGTCCTTCCATTAATTATCAGTTTAAATGATCAGTATTTGAATATGATAATGGCATGTGTCTGTTTTCTACTTGTTTCCAATATTCGAGGA
Organism: Datura stramonium; assembly: GCA_018107945.1. Taxonomy (NCBI): domain Eukaryota; kingdom Viridiplantae; phylum Streptophyta; class Magnoliopsida; order Solanales; family Solanaceae; genus Datura; species Datura stramonium. Next base: position 10,252 of record JACEIK010017847.1, on the reverse strand, counting down.
CGAATGTTCCCAAGGGGGAGATATTATTATACCTCGGGAACCCAAAGATCAGACTTAAGAGTTGAAGCGGAGGAAAATTGAAAATTTTACACCAGACACAGGATGACTCATGGGGAGACTCGTCAGGACAGCCCAAGAGCCGTGGTGTGACTCGTGGGGAAAAGAACATGTGCTTAGTGAACAAGACTGGAGAGTTAAGTCCCGACGGGCCTGACTACGAGTCTTGGTCAGTCCTCACGACTCGTGGGCTAAGCCGTGGTCAAGGGGAAATAAGTAAAGGATGTTGGGTACTGAGTTCATTCAACGACTGGTGACCACGAGTTGGAGTCACCCCTAATAGATCGTTGTGTTTACCTTTACGAGCCCAGGAGATCAGACAAGGCCGTGTACTTGACGAGCCAAGTAACGAGTCCTGGCCTGTGAGGACGAGTCGTCAGGTCATCCGTTAGGACCACGTGACAGTTATTTTCTGCAAATTTAGTAAGGGACTTTTCATAATTCCTATGTTCCTAAGGTTGAAACTACCACGTTTTGGGGTAAGAATAATGACCTTTTATGGGGTTAAGTTCAGATTTCTCATTCTTCTCACCCATGCATGCGAGTTAGTTACAATTTTAGAGAGATCAAGCTATTCTTCAATCTTCTCCCTATTAATTCATCTTTGGACATTCAAGAACTTTAGAATCTAATCTCACCCAGGTATGCAAGGTTACGAATGGGTGCTTTCGTTCACACCCATGCCCAATCTCTACGAATTTATGAAAATCTATTGGGGTTTTAAAATCAAATTTTATGAAAACTTAATGAATTACTAATGTTTTTTTTAATTATTTATGATATATATCATATTTTATGGATTTAGATCAAATTCTACCATTAATTTCGATTATAAGTTCATTGATTTCGATTTCTACCAAATCAATCCTAAATATACATGATTTATGATGAATCGATTTATGATCTATTCTCTAACTGTTGATATTTACAAAGCCATCATGATCTATGATTTGAAATATGAATTTATTAAATTACCCATCATGATTTTAGGATTTACAAGGTATATGTATGATCTACAAGTATGCATGGATCCTATGAATTATGAATTTATGTTTTGGCTGACTCATGGGCCTTGATTCATAGATAGTTCACGTATTTACAATCATGTTTATGATTATCATGAATGAACTAGCCCATAAACTCATGTATTATATACTATAAGCATTATATATGTTTTGTGAGTAGTATCAAACACCGAGTAGATTCGGGGCCCAGGTTCTGCCCCGGATCTCATAAACTACGTGCCACCGTAGGTATGTTGGGACCTCCTTTGTGACTGTCCCAATCCCAAATGGCCCTCTTCATGTTGATATCACACTTTCATGGTTCTACCCTTTGCAAACGAACGGCCTCCCGACTAGGTTTATAAGTCGGGCTCCATGTATGCTCATATGGGTTATGTCAGTTAAGAGAAGTCTCCCACTATTCCTCATAATTTATGCATGATTATGTTTATGCATATTGGCTCAATTCATGTTTAATAAAGCTTTTTTCTTATGATTATGGTTACGATCGTATTATGAATGTTTTAAAAACCTTGAGCCTTATGATATGTTATCTTACGATATTTATGTCATGAGAATGTTGTCCTACTCTTATGATGTTTTATGAGCTTTTATACTTTAAATGTCCATTTTTCTTTCCTTTCATACTCGGTATATTCCACGTACGGACCGCATACCTTCTATTCTGTATCGTCTTATGATATAGGTTCTGGCTCTCAGGCTCATCCTCCAATCTAGACCCCTTCGGAGTGTTCTTCAGCTTAGTGGTGAGTCCTCATGTTCCGAGGGATGTTTGATAGACATTCATGCTACTTATGTTTCATTCCTTGCCTAGGTTAGTTGGGGTGTTGTCCCATCAACCCATCGTATGTAGTAGAGGCTTTCAGATAGTGTGTAGTACTCAGCCTGTGTATGTGTAATGATTTCGTATGTCATGATATGCTATGTCACGTTTATGTTTCCGCTATGTTTTATGTTTAGTCTTCCGCTTGATATGAATGAAATCAGATATGCCTATGCCATGGGTCGACTTGAGATCTCTCGGGGTTTCTTCTCCCGTGTTTACAATTCGGGTCCACTCTAGGGTCGTTAAAACTATATTGGAGTGTGGATTGGTAAGATAAGAAGTGAAATATCAGTTATGGATGACTTGGAAGAACATGTGTGGAAAAAAAGGGAACATGAAGTGAAATAATTTTTACTTTTAGGGATTGTTAAAGGCGTAGCTAGGTGTTGCTCTCAGTTATTTGTGATTCAGAGATATGGAGTTTGGGCAACATGCCCTGTGTCGAAGAGTTTAGAGTGGTAAATATGTTAGGGGTAAGAATAAGAGGTTCACATATTTGATACTTTGATATATTCAAATTCCATTCTATCAGAATTATGTGATAAGTATGACTTGAGAAATATGAAGAAAGAGGAGATCAAATATTGATTCTTGGTGCGGAGTTCATGATTTTTTGGATTTTAGCCTTTAAGTCTAGGAATGACAACACAATAACATTCTTGGGTGGAAGATGGAATAGGCCAACAAAAACTTATAAAGAACTGAGTAGTGATTTTTTGAAGAGTTGGGGTTAGTTCAGGTATATATTGGAAATATAGGGGTAATAGCCTATTCTACACTGGGTTAGATTGTTCATACTATGCCAGATGGCTTACGGATATATTATCTAAGTACTTACAATTATGCAAGTTTATTGAGGATTTCCCATGGAATCGATACTACCTTGTCGATGAAAACTGCATAGATAGTTATGGGGAGTTACATAGATAGTTGTGATGTGTTGGGAATATATGAGTAGATGTGAGAAGCCTTTAGGAGAACAATTGTTTTCTATAGATTTGGTTTGAGAAAAGAATTTCAAGAATAGTGGATGAAGCATACCATTTGATAACTTATATAGAAGTAGATATTGATTTCTGACTTAGTTGCTTCAGCTTGACAAAAAAAATTATCGGACTTGGAATTAGCACAATCGGCCTTAGATATAGCCAGTTTTTGACATAAACACTTACAATTGGCTCATAATAGGAAAAGATTCTTTTATGGAAGAAGAGAATCATGATTTAGACATTTGGTGTGTGGCAATGTAGTTTTTAAGGGTTCTTGGTACTAGTAACTGCTCTGGAAGATGTGAAAGGATGATGTCACGCCCCGAGCTTACACCCTGGATGGAACACGGTACTTGAAGCCACAAGTGACCCCAAGTAAACCCCAGGTCTATCATACAATGACATTCTGAGTAATATAAAATATATACAACGGAAGTTTAAAGCAAAAATATAAATACTTGAACAAGTTTACATGGTTAATAAAATCAATTTGAGTATGAAAAAAACTCTACGTCTGAAAGCCACTAAGACTAATGAGCTACCGGGACAAACCCCCAGCTAACTCCAAAGATAAATAAAAGGAATGAAAGCACAACTAAAGAAAATAACCTCCGTCCTCGAAGAATGAGGACTCACCAACTGGATAGCTGAGGTCCTCGATTAGCGGTCGGCTAATGAAGCTGTGACTGAGATCCTGCAGTTTTATCATAAAATGATACATCATAAAAGTATGCATTAGTACTTTGAATTTACAGAGTAAATGAGAGAAACCATACACAATAGAATAAACAACAAGAGAAGTGATGAACTGAAAGACATGCAATAACCGACTAACGCTATAGATCTGAATAACTGAAATACTGAGGTAGTCTAGAAGACCCTGTCTGATGGTCAAAGCATGTTCTAAGTCTGGAAGACTGATCTGAATTGAACTAAACTGAGAATGGACTGAATTGATTAGTGGAAGAGTCTATAGCTGACATGTAACCACGTGAGCTAGATGTGGAGTCTGATGTATACACCCCACCAGTAGGACCCAATATACCTTGCTAGGGTATAAAGGCCTAAACTGGGTGATCACAAAATTCTGGGGCCAATCAGGCAAATAAATACTAAAACTTACGCTGGCAATGTAGTTCTGGGAACCTGGGTGGCTAGAACCCCGATCCACTTGGTGCTAAGTCCTACTCCCACTGGATAATCCTAAACTAAATACTATGATGATAGCTCGAAACTAGGGCCAACGAATAGTCAGAGATACGTATCTGAAAGTACCTTGAAAGTCTTATTGGACCAGATCCAAAAACTGGGTTCTAGACTTGTCAGAGCTGCTTATCTAGAAGTTTCATAACCATCTAAGAACAAACTGTAATCTAAATTTGGGTCCTAAGTCTTGTCAGAGCTATATATTTTTAAAGTTTCATGATTGCCTATTGACCAATAAACTAAATTCTGAATCTGATTCTAATAATTGCGAGGTAATATTGACACCTCAGGAAATTCTGTAGTCAAATTGATCATTTGACATTTATGACTGAAACTAAGTATTTTAATTCTTTGACTAAAGCTAGAAAACCAGGTATCTGACTGAGAATTTAACATGTAAGATAACATGAAACTTCACTACACTGGTATAATTAAGAAAAATTTCAAGGTTTATCATTCTAGTAAAATTTCTAGCCTGTTCTACCATCAAGAACTAGGGCTAAAATAAATGTACGGGGATAAGCATCAATATTATCACTAACTGGTGGGAAAACACCCATAATTAATGTAACAATATAATTCCACACGGATTAAATGAAACATTATCAAGAATTTCTTAACATTCAAAAATTTGCAGGGCTAGAATTCACTTTCTTGGGAATAACATCAATTTAATCACGAGCTGATGGAAATCATGTCTAAAATAATCATGGATATCATTCTATGTGAATTCAAGAAAAATTAACATTTATTCCCTTTCACATTCGAAAACTCAGGGCTAGGATTTTATATAAAACTATAGAAAGGTTTTGGGGGACATGAGGGAAAAACTATTTCCTTGTTGAATTTCCATATACCTGACTAAAATTCCCTAGAGAAGGAAGCTTGAATTTGTTGCAATGGATGAGGAACCCTAGACCTTGCTTGTGAGCTCTTGAGTGAGAACTTGTGTAACTTCTTCTGAAAATCTGGGTGGAAATGAGGGGAAAACCATTTAGCCTCTCAAAATTTCCTTTAAAATAACCCAAAACGACTTAGTTTAGGATTTAGGAGGTTAGGAAATAACCGAAACACCCTTAGGAAAATCGCAGTAAATAACTATCAGGTGGTCCCAACGAGGCACCTAACGACCCGTTTCCTTGGGCCACGACTCGTGCTCTGATCTGTGAAGTGCACTGACTCTCAAGTCTCCTGGGCTCATTACGGATGACGTAACGACTCATTGCATGTAACCATGACTCGTGGTCACCATCCGTGATATACACTGTCTTAGCCTCAGATATATTTTTCCCTGCTAAGTCACAACCCTCCCCAAGAATCTTGGTGACTGACCACGACTCATGGGGTCTTCCGTTAAGTACACTGCCTCCCTCCCTTTTTCATTTCTTATTCACCCACCCCATGACTGACCTAATGACTCGTGGGGCCTGACCAGGAGTCGTTGTCACGCCCGTAGGGACCCTTTTCCTCAAATTTCCAAACTCCTCACCTGGCCTCCCCACAAGTCATATCATGACTCGTAGGTTGCACCAGCGGATCATCTCACGACTCGTTTTATGCCTGGTGCCAGTTTTTAAACTTTTCTCCATTTCAACTCCCGGGTCTGATCTTTGGAATTTTGGGGTATAACAATATCTCCCCCTTGGGGACGTTCATCCTCGAATGTTGGAAAACATACAGAAAGTAGAGAGATGCAATTATAATATTCAAATACTGATCATTAAATAAAAAACTAATGGAATGGATACCTCCGACTCAAACTACATAGCTAAACTGCATTCACTTTTCATACATACATTCATAAACATAAAAGAAACTTGAATACATGAATTGAACATGAAAACTAAATTCAGTTTTAGGGAAAGACTGATATCTCAAGTTGTAACAGATTTAGTAGAGAATAAGGTTTGAGTATCTGGCCAGCATATCTGCTTTAGCCTCCCACATAGCTCCCTCCACCTGTTGATTTCTCCATAAGACCTTAAATGAAGCTACTTCCTTGCTCCTTAGCTTACGAACCTGACGGTCAAGGATCTGGACTGGGACCTCCTCGTATGAGAGACTATCCTCTATTTCTATACCGTCCAATGGAACAATTGAAGTTGGATCACCAATGCATTTCTTCAATAGTGAAACATGGAATACTGGGTGCACAGAAGCCAACTCTGAAGGTAATTCCAACTCATAGTCTACTTTGCCAATTCACCTCAGAATTCTGTAGGGTCCCACATATCTCGAATTGAGATTTTCCTTCTTTCCAAACCTTATAACCCCTTTCATGGGTGAAATTTTCAGATAGACCCAGTCATTCACAGCAAACTCCAATTCTCTTCTTCTCACATCAACATAACATTTCTGACGGCTCTGAGCTGTTTTCAATCTCTCTCTAATGAGTTGTACCTTCTGCATAGCTTCATGAACCAAGTCTGGCTCGATTATTGTAGCTTCACCAACCTCAAACCATCCTATAGGATACCTACACCTTCTACCATACAATGCCTCAAACGGGGCCATCTGGATGTTGGAGTGATAACTATTATTGTACGCAAACTCAATAAGAGGCAAGGGGTCATCCCAGCTGCCCTTGAAATCGATCGTGAAATCTCTCAACATATATTCTAGGGTTTGAATAGTCCGCTCAGCTTGCCCATCTGTCTGTAGGTGAAATGTTGTGCTGAGTTTGACCTGGGTGCCAAGTCCCTTCTGAAAAGACTTCCTGAAATGTGAGGTGAACTGGGTACCTCTGTATGAGATGATAGATAATGGCACCCCATGAAGCCTGACCAACTCCCGGATATAAAGTCTAGCATAGTCCTCAACTGAATCCGTAGTTTTAACTTAGAGGAAATGTGCTGACTTAGTCATCTAGTCTACTACTACCCAGATGGAATCATGTTGCCAACGAGTTCGAGGTAGACCCGTAATAAAGTCCATATTTATTTCTTCCCACTTCCACGTGGGTATGCTAATATCTTGGGTTATACCTCCCGATATTTGATGCTCTACTTTGACTTGCTGGCAGTTCAGGCACTTGCTATGAATTCGATAATGTCTCTCTTCATGTCATTCCACCAGTAAATATCCCACAAATCGCGGTACATTTTAATAGCACTAGGGTGGATGGAGTATCTCGAGCTGTGTGCTTCAGCTAATATCTGTTGTCTCAAGTCATCAATGCTCGATACACACAATATGCCCTGATAACGGAGCACACCATCTCCCCCTTTGGAGAAAACCTCAACCTCCTTTCTCAAAACCGCTTCCTTGAGTTTAAGAAGAATGGGATGTTCATCCTGTTTAGACTTAACTTCAACAACCAAAGAGGAGTCTAACCCTCTTTGCATTACCACTCCACCCTCAGCTGAGTCAACTAACTCCACCCCTCACCGAGCTAGTCTGTGAATGTCCTTCGCCAACTCCTTTTTGCCTTCCTCAATATGAGCCACGTGACCTATAGACACTCTGCTTAGGGAATCAGCCACCACATTGGCTTTTCCCGGGTGATATAGCATGCTCATGTCATAATCCTTCGGGAGCTCTAACCACCTCCTCTGGCAAAGATTCAGGTCCTTCTAACTGAATACATACTGAAGGCTCTTGTGATCGGTGAAAAATCATCGTGAGCCACGTATAGGTAATGTCTCCATATCTTTAATGCAAACACTACAACTGCCAACTCCAAGTCATGAGTTGGATAATTTTTCGCATGAACCTTGAGTTGTCTGGAGGCGTAGGCTAATCACTTTGCCTCGGTGCATTAGAATGCAACCAAGTCCAACTCTGGAAGCATCACAATATACTACAAATCCATCTGATCCTTCTGGTAGACTCAACACTGGAGAAGTAGTGAGTTGAGATTTTAACTACTAGAAGCTCTTCTCACACGCATCTACTACTGAAATTTCACCTTCTCCTGAGTCAACATAGTCAGTGGAGATGCTATAGAAGAAATGCCTTCTACAAAGCGTCTGTAATAACCTGCCAAACCCAAGAAACTTCTGATTTCAATTGGGGAGGTCGGTCTGGGCCAGTCTTTCACTGCTGCTATCTTTTGAGGATCTAGCTGAATACCCTCACCAGAGACTACATGACCCAGGAAAGTCACGGACATCAACCAAAATTCACACTTGCTAAACTTGGCGAACAACTGATAATCACTGAGGGTCTGAAGCACTATCCTCACGTGATTAGCATGCTCTTCCTTATTCTTGGAGTATATCAGAATGTTGTCGATAAATATGATGATGAACATATCTAGATACTGCTTGAAGACTCTGTTCATCAGGTCCATAAAGACTATAGGGGCATTTTTTAGTCCAAAGGACATAACCACAAACTCAAAGTGTCCATACCAAGTACGTAAAGCTATTTTTGGTATGTCACACTCTCTAACTCTTAGCTGATGATACCCTGACCTGAGATCTAATTTGAAGAAACAGCTGGCTCCTTAAAGTTGGTCGAACATGTCATCAATTCTGGGTAGGGGATACCTGTTCTTGACAGTTACCTTGTTCAACTAATGGTAATCGATGCACATTCTAATAGAACGGTCTTTCTTTCGCACGAATAGAGCTGAAGCACCCTAGGGAGATATGTTGGTTCTAATAAAACCCTTATCAAGAAGATCCTTTAGCTGCTCCTTCAACTCCTTAAGTTTAGACGGAGCCATTCCATAAAGAGGGATGGAGATGGGCTGAGCATATGGAATAAGGTCTATGTTGATGTCAATTTCACATTCAGGAGGAACTCCGGGAAGATCTTCGAGAAACACATCTGAGAAGTCTCTAGCAACAGGGACTGACTGGATAGTAGGGGTCTCAGAATCAGAATCCTTGACTTGAACTAGATAATAAATACATCCTTTAGAAATAAGATTCCTAGTCTTAAGGTAGGAAATAAACCTACCCTTCGGCGGTGAACTACTGCCCGACCATTCTAGAGCTGGCTGATTAGGGAACTAGAACCTGACAACCCTAGTTCTACAGTCGACTGAGGCATAACCGGAGTGTAACCAATCCATGCCAAGAATGAGGTCGAAGTCGACCATGTCTAACTCTACAAGGTCAGCTGGAATGACTTTATTACAAACTGAGATTGGACAGTTTCTATGCACCCAGATGACTAAAACTGACTCGCCAACTGGGGTCGAGACTAAGAAGGGTTCTGATAGGACTTCTGTACTACTATCAAGTTGAACTGCTACGTAAGGAGTCCCGAAAGATAGAATGGCTCCCGGATCAAGCAGGTCATATACATCTACATGAAAAAGACGTAACATACCCATGACCACATCTAGTGAGTTCTCCTGATCCCGACGAGATGATAATGCATAAAAATGCATTTGGCATTGACCACCCTCCGTACTTGATGTATTAGCCTACTGAGTCGGTCGGCCTGCTGGAGCTGTTGAGGTAGTGGATTGTGACCTCCCCCATCCTGCTGACGGGCATTCCTTAAGCCGATGCCCATGTTTTCCACAACCAAAACAACCCTCTCGACCCTAAATACACTCTCCTGGGTGATTCTTGCCACACTTGGGACAATATGGATACCTTTTCCCAGCACTGTAGCTCTGAGACTGAGAGCCAAATGCTCTACCCCTCCGGTCCTAGTGGGACCGAAAGGTAGGGGCACTGGCTGAGCTGGGCATTGGAGCCCTCTGCTGCTGCTGCTGTTGTGGGCTATTTCTACCTCCAGACCTCTGATGACCATGATCTGATTGGCTTGTCCTTGCCCGCTTATTCTTTCTCTCCATGTCCCTCAGTTTTTCATCCTCAATCCGCTAGGCATAGACAATCAGACTGGAGAGGTCGATATCTTTCATCAGCATCGCTATTCTGCACTCTTTAAGGACCAGGTTCGACACCCTATTTATGAATTTCAGCATGCGAGGCCTTGGATCAGCCACCATCTCTGGAGCGTATTTGGACAACCTGGTGAATTCTAGAGCATACTCTTTTACGGTCTTGTTTCCCTATCTCAGGTTCATCAACTCTGCTACCCTCACCTCCTTGAGCTCTCAAGGGAAAAATCTATCTAGGAAGGCTGTGTTGAACTCCTCCCATTCTATAGGTCCTGCTCCCGCTGGATGCCCCTCTTTCAACATAGTTAAATAGTTGTTGTTTTTCTTTTTTTTTTTCATTGCCAAG
>JACEIK010017846.1:0-11572 GCA_018107945.1 Datura stramonium | reverse complement strand
AAAACAACGCTAATCATGTTGGTTAGTATAAATTCACACTTTCCTACAATTTACATGAGAATGTACAAACATTGTTAGATAAATAAGACAAAACGACGCACTTGAGTATCACTTGGGCATATAAATATGCCCAAGATCATATCACAGGTAATGGTATGCCATTCGTGGCTTCTGGGTAGCTTAAAAAGATTGATGAAACCTCTGGTATGAGTTCCTGGTCGAGTCACACCTTCATACCACCAGTCCTACCAAGACTCGTGGTGACAAGGGTGGTCTTGTCTGCCAAACCTGACAGTGCTTCACTAAACTTACTATAACTTTTTATTTCGAACTTCGATTGATGCAAGATCAAATGTGTTGGAAAGAAGATTCAAAGGTCTTCAATTTGATATATTGGATCATTCAAAGAAATTCGTATAGTAGGAGTTATATTTATTTAAAATTTACCCTTGTCAGAACTTACATGAAAAACTGAATTGGTAAGAAGACTCTCAACTCAACTTTATGCTAAAGATTCCTTATGATCTTAAATTGCATCCAATGCTATTCTTATACCTAAGAATTGATATTAACACCTTGTTTCCATAAAATTTCATTCGGTTTGGGTATATCCACATACGTAAAATGGTTTCTACTAAGCCCAAAAGTTTGAGGCGTACTATATCTCATCTTACAGACAGATGGTACAAACCGTACCATGATCCTACAATCTGTGAAATGTTGCTCGTAACTCCTAAGCCGTATTGGTCATTCTCTGAACCTCTTACCAAGTACGCCAACAATGACCCCTGCCACCTTACCACAAATTATACCATGGCTTGTGGTTACCCAAAATTTCCTAAGCACTTCTTTGAATCATGTATCACCGATAATCACTACAACTAGTACAATTATGATCGTATCATAGGATCCACTCATGGTTTCCTTTCCAACTTTTATTTAGGGCTTTGNTACAACTAGTACAATTATGATCGTATCATAGGATCCACTCATGGTTTCCTTTCCAACTTTTATTACTTCTCTAGACAGCAAACTATAAGTCCTCGTACGAGTTGTACCATGAACCTACGACTCATACTAAGGCTCGTGCTGAGACATGTTCTAGTTTTCCTTGCAGGATCAAACTCTAAACCTTGGGTCTAGACTTAGGAACTTCTAGGGTATTACAATATGCCCCCTTCAAAAAAAATTTCCTCGAATGGAGACTGATTAAGCTGGAAGGATAGGGAAAGAGCTGCAAACCCTAAAACGACTAAAAGTTGAACACTAAATATTGATGGAGTGACTAGCTCTGAACTAGATACATCGTTGAACTGAATTCATGAATCGTACATGCATTCTAAGACATGAGAAGAACTAAAGAACATGAAGGTGACATGATACTAAGTAGAGTACTAAGGAGGAATTGTTTCCTCACACTACAATTGAGCTGGTAAGGACGGAGTTATAAATCTCAAAACTACTTTTTGATATCTGAATAGTTGACATGATAGCTGATATGACTAAGAGTAAGACTTAACTAAATTCATATTCCCAAGTAATTTCTTCCACTGGTTGATTTCTCCATAAAAGTTCATTGAACCCACTCCCTTATTTCACCCAACTTACGAGCCCAACGGTCCAAGGTTCCAACTAGAACCTTTTATAACAGAGACTGTCATTCACACCATCTTCTCTAAATTCCATCAAACCATTTGTGCCTATCACTACAATCAATTTATGGCTCCTCTGTAGCTTATACTATCCAAGAACTTCTTGGTCTCCCTAGTATGACTAACCACTACACTTCATAAACTTATACATACCGAGCAATTTTAGAAACAAACAACAAGTAATTCTAAAAATACCTATTGCAACCATTATTTCTATCATGGGAGAATGTACATAGGGCTTAGTGTAAGGAAATCGTAAGCACGAATCATTTAAGAAATCTGAACTAAGAATATGCATGATGCAGCACAATTTTATGAGTCGTTAAGGCGAATCTTAAGAATTGAGTTCATGGAGCTGAGCATACTATGAGATATGAGTCTACATACATGACGAGTTTCATGAAATGAAGCTGAGATTTACGGAATCATGGAGTAACATTGGGATCGATGTCTGAAGTGTTAATCTATAATATTAGGAGTCTAAACATAAGAATGAGTATAACATATCATCAACTAAAACACAAGAGAAAACATCTTAATAGGAAGGATTGAAATCCCATAGCTTCTATTTTTAGAAATCCTCTACTAGAACACTTACGACTTGACTTGGCCTTTTTAACTCATCATTTTACCCTTAGATTAAAGTCATCATTCTCAGCCTCTTAGATCCTTTCTTTAGGCTAGGATAACATCACTAACTCTTGACTTCCCATTCACCTCTAAAGCTATCATTGAAGGCTTCATACTTATAACTATTTTATACCAGCGACGGGATAATTCTCATACTGGCATGCTAAAAAACATCTCATACCTTATACCGTGGCTCCTAGACCTACAAACATGCAAGGATCAACATGAGAAGCTCATAATATACCTACAACTATATTTGGAGTTGTCTGCTACCTGCACTAGATGTTGTGCCCTGCTGAGATGGGCGAGCTATTAGAGCTGCTGGAATGGTGGACTGAGTCTTCCCATGTCCAAACCTCCTTGCGTGAAAAAACTTCTCAAGGTGATTCTTCCCACAATTCTGGAAAGCTGGCCAACTTGATGGGGCTGCTGGAGGCGTGGCTAGGACACAACCTCTCTTGTCACCTTGCTTGGCTGACAGTCAGTTTTAGAGTTTATGATTGGACTTGGCACACCAAAAGAAAGTATCTAAACCATCCATGCACTTTCCTAGATGGTTCTTTCCACAACTCTAGCAAGCTTGGTATGTACACGCCCTTACTCTAGACACGCTCTCCTGAATCCTAGGTGTAACACCCCAAAACTTTCTTAGACCAACTCAGACTCAGCAGAGAAAAACCAGAAATTTCTGCCTAAGATGACCCAGATGATGAGTCATTGAGGTACAAACAGACCATTGTAAGGGTCATAGTTTTCCCAGCAGATGCCCCTTCTTAGAACTAACGAGATGTTCAACGAGTCGTCAGTAGCTCCAGCGACCCGTGGTAGCCGATCGTTGGTATGATTCCTATGGGGGTAGAAATTATTTCCATAAGTAATGAGTGGAACAACACTCATGGTTTCAACCAATGAACCGTTGTTTCTAGCCGTTGCCAAGTCCCAGGCCCCAGCAGTGTTGACCACGAGTTGGTACAATGACTCGTTGGTTTGTCCAATGAAGTCGTCATTCCCTTCCATGGCCCATTTTCCAGTGAGCTAAGTTCTCGGACACAGGACCAATGGCTGGTTCCGATGGGCCATGGTTTTGACCAACGACCCATTGTAAGGCCTGTTGGATCCTGTCAGACAGATTTCTACATTTTCTTTCTAGCGTTATTTTAGTAATTTCTAAGGTTTTTAATCTCTAAACTTTGTCATTTTGGGTTCTTTAGAGCGTATTAAAGGGGTAGAACGACGTTCCCTCTTCATTTCTCTCATTCCCTGAGAAGTCAGAACGTAGAATCACAATCAGGAAGCACAGAGCAGAGCAAGGGTTTTGAATGCTTCTTCATAGAAATTCTTAAGGATTTCCTCAAGAATTCTTCACCAGGTATATGAGAGTTTAGCAAGGGAATTTTCCTTCCCTTGTGCCCCAAAACCCATCTAAATTTTCTTATTAGTTCTAGCCCTGAAATTTCAAGTTAGGGAAGTCTTTCAGCCAAATTTCAAATTATTTTATGTGGAATATTGTTCATATTGTTTTTTTATATGTTTCCATAAATTGTGATCATATTGTTAGTTCCTTCCGGTAATATGACTTTATCCCTAATTTTATAAGTTCAATAATATGGGTCTTGCATAATTGATTAGCTACCGTTGTTGCTTGACTCTATCAGTGTTGAGACTCCCATGTTATTATTATCAGATAAATGCTCAGTCAACTGCATGCTATTTCAGTCTTAGTTAGAAAGTTAGTTTTTTCAGTGTCTCTCTGTAATGTCAGCTGATCAATTTGGCTATAGTCAGTTCTTGAGGTGTCAGTAATGCCTCTCAGTTATCAGATTTCAGTTATCAATTACTATTTAGTTCTACAAACAGTTACGATGCTTCAATATAAGAAACTCTAACCAGTCTTAGAACCACCAGCTTTAGCTTCAGTTTGTTCTATAGACGGTTATGACGCTTCTAGATAAGCAGCTCTGGGCAGTCTTAGAATACTAGTTATAGAATCCGGTCTTATAAGACTCTCAGGATACTTCCAGACAAGTATCCCTAACTTGGTTTTTCGCTCCAGTTTCGAGCTATCAACTTGGTGGTAGTAGTCATACTAGAACTATCCAGTGGGAGTAGGACTTAGCACCGAGAGGGCTAGGGTTCAAGCACACCCAAGTTCCCAGAACTATGTTTCCAACGTAGGTTATTTTACCCAAATGGGCCACACAATGATTTTCATAGTTCATGCCTTTATACCTTGACAAGGTATATTGGGTCCTATCAATGGGGCGTATACATCGAACTTCACATTTAGCTCACGTGGTTATACATCGGTCATAGACTCTCCCACTAGTTAGTACAGTCTTAGATCAGTTCAATTCTGTTTAGCCCAGTTCAGTATCTCAGATCCAGGACACATTTATGACCATCAGCGAGGGTCATTATTGACCATTTCAGTTATATTTCAGTTGTATCAGTTATACTATTTCAGTTGGTCATTTCATGTCATTTCCGTTCAGTTATTTGTTCTTCATCTTTATTATATCTCTCACATATTCAGTACATTCAAAGTACTGATGCATACTTTCTATCTTGTATTATATCATGATACAGGAGCATGTTCTCAATCCCAGCATCATCGGTAGTTTCCCCCGGACGATATCAACAGTTGCATTTGGTGAGTCCTTATTTTTTCGAGGACGATATTTATTTTTAGCTAGTTCTTTTAGTTAGATTTTAGAGTTAGCTGGGGGCTTTTCCTAGCAACTCATCTTTTAGTAGTTGGCTTTCAGACATAGACATAGACATACACATAGACATAGACATAGATATTCAATATTATTTTCAGATGTATTCACTCTTGTCAAATTAGTTTTCTTAAATGGTTCATTATTTAATGCTTCCGCTTATGTTTTCTCAGTTTACCAGTGTAATGATAGACTATGGGTTGGCTTGGGGTCACTTGTTGCACCAATTACCATGTCTCGTCCAAGGTGTAGACTCGGGTTGTGACCAACTTGGTATCCGAGCACTAATATAGTGTATCCTAGGATGTCTGAATGCCGCGTCGAGTAGATTGCTTTTCATGGGTGTGCAGCACACCACACTTATGATAGGGAAGATAAAGACGTTATTAGGAAAAATCCCTTTTGTTCATACTCCTTATCATGCGATGAAGTTCAATTCAAGAAACATTCTTCTAACTCGTGCTCTATTTCATTTATGTGAAACTATGAACCCAAAAAGAGGAAATGGAAAAAGGGTGCTAGCCGAGCAGCTCCAGCAGCCCCTCAAGATGATCAAGTGTCCTCAGTAAAATTTAGAGCAGCAATCCAGCTGCTGGCTCAGACAGTGACTAATCAAGTAAACCAGCAGGCCGTTCCCTAAACACAAATGGATCCACGGTAGCTGCTAGGGTTCGGGACATCACCCGAATGAACCCTCCAACCTTTCATGGATCCAAAGTGGGAGAGGACCCACAAGAGTTTGTAGATGAGGTGCAGAAGATCTCCCAAATTATGGGTGTTAGTTCTGTGGAGAGTGCTGATCTGGCCACCTAATAGTTGAAAGGGGTGGTTCAAATTTGGTACGATCAGTTGATGGAAGGGAGACTAGCAGCAACAGAACCGGTAGAGTGGGAATAGTTCACAATAGTATTTCTGGATAGATTCTTTCCCTGGGAGCTGAGAGAGGCTAACGTCACAGAGTTCACGAACTTGAAGCAGGGTAGCAGGACTATGGAGGAATATGCATTGAAGTTTACTCGGTTGTCGAGGTATGCTCCAGTGATGGTAGCCGAGCCAAGGGCTGGCATGCTTAATTTCATCAACGGAGTATCAAACCTAGTACTTAAGAAGTGTAGGACCGCGATGTCATAAAGGATATTGACCTCTCCAGCCTCATCGTTCATGCCCAATAGATTGAGGTAGAAAAGCTGAAAGATAAGGAGCGCGAGAAGAAGCAGGTTAGAATGGGTCAATCAGTCTATAGCCACCAGAGGTCCAATGGCAGTAGCTGCCTATAGCAACAACAACAGAGAACTCCAACACAAACCTCAGCCAGCGCCCCTACTTTTTGGTCCCGCACGGATCGAAAGGGTGGAGCATCTAGCTCTCAGTCCCAGTGTTACAGTTCCAGCAACCATTATCCATCTTTCCCTAAGTGTGGCAAGAATCATCCAGGTGAATGCATCTAAGGCAAAGAGTGTTGCTTTGGGTGTGGACGGCTAGGTCACTGGCTAAAAAAATATCTGTCAGCAGGATGGGGGAGATCATAGACTACCACTTCAGCAGCTCCAGCAGGCCAATACTTTAGGTATGGATGGCGGTCAGCACCAAAACTGCTTTTATGCTTTGTCCTCTCGTTAGGATTAGGATAGCTTACTTGACATGGTTACGAGTATGTTACGTCTCTTCCATCTAGATGTGTATATCCTACTAGATCCAGGAGCCACACTATCATTCGTGACTCCATATATAGTTTCCTAGTTTGAAATCAGTCTAGAAGTTCGCTCAGAACCATTCTCCGTCTCTATCCTAGTTGGTGAGTCAGTTAGAGCCAGACGGCTGTATAGAAACTGCCCAGTCTCAGTATTAAGTGAAGTCATTCCAACTGACCTAGTGGAGTTAGACATAGTCGATTTCTACCTCATTCTTGGCATGGATTTTCTACACTCCCGTTATGCCTCAATCAACTGTAGAACTAGAGTTGTTAGATTTTAGTTTCCAAATGAGCCGGTTCTAGAGTGAATGGGTAGTAGTTCTGCGTCGAAGGGTTGGCTTATTTCCTACCTTAGGGAAAAGAAGCTCATTTCTAAAGGGTGTATCTATCACCTAGTTTGGGTCAAAGATTCAAGCTCCAAGATCCCAACTATCCAGTCAGTTTCAGTTGTTAGAGAATTCCCTGAAGTGTTTCCCGAAAATCTTCCCAGAGTCCCTCCCAAGTTGGAAATAAACTTTGGCATAGACCTTCTTCTAGACACTCAGTCCATCTCCATTCCTCCTTCTAGAATGGCTCTAGCTAAGCATAAGGAGTAGAAGGATTAGCTAAAAGACCTACTTGATAAGGGTTTCATCAGACCCAGCATCTCTCAATGGGGTGCTCCAGTGTTGTTCATGTGAAAGAAAGACGGTACTCTCACCATGTGTATCGACTACCGTCAACTGAAAAAAGTTACAGTTAAGAACAGGTATCCCCTACTTAGGATTAACAACTTGTTCGATCAACTTCAGAAAGCTAGTTTTTTTACCAAGGTAGATCTCAGGTCAGGGTAACATCATCTTAGAGTCAGAGAATGTGACAACCGAAAACATCCTTCAGAACTCGGTATGGTCACTATGAATTCGTGGTTATGTCCTTTGGACTAACAAATGCCCCGACAGTTTTCATAGACCTAATGAATAGGATTTTCAAGAAGTATCTAGACATGTTCGTCATTCTATTCATTGATTACATACTAGTATACTCTAGAAATGATGAAGAGCATGCCAACCATCTGAGTATAGTGTTACAAACGCTCAAAGACCACCAGTTGTTCGCTAAATTCAACAATTGTGAATTCTGGCTGAAGTCTGTGGCTTTCCTTGGTCACGTGGTCTCCGGTGAGGCTATTTAGGTAGATCTTCAAAAGATAGCAGTTGTGAAAGACTGGAGAAGACCTACTTCCCCAATAGATATCAGAAGTTTTCTAGGTCTAGCCGGTTACTATTGACAGTTTGTAGAAGGATTTTCCTCTATTGCTTCTCCTCTGACTAAACTAACTCGAAAGAAGGTGAAGTTTCAATGGTTAGATGCATGTGAGAAGAGTTTCCAGGAGCTGAAGACTCGACTCACTATAGCTCCAATTTTGACCTTACCAGAAGGAACAAATGGGTTCATAGTGTATTGTGATGCTTCCATAGTTCGACTCGGTTGCAATCCGATGCAACAGGTTAAGGTGATAACTTATGCCTCTAGACAGCTCAAGGTTCATGAGAAGAACTATCCTACCCATGATCTTGAATTGGCAGTGGTGGTGTTTGCTTTGAAGATATGGAGGCACTACCTCTATGGGGTTAACGTGGATGTTTTTACTGACCACAAGAGCCTTTAGTACGTGTTCAGTCAGAAATATTTGAACCTTCTTCAGAGAAGGTAGTTTGAATTATTGAAGGATTATGACATGAGCATGCTATACCACCCAAGAAAGGCCAATGTGGTGGATGATGCATTAAGCAGAATGTCTATGGGGAGTGTTTCCTATGTTGAAGAAGGTAGAAAGGAGTTAGCAAAAGATATTCACAGGTTAGCTCGGTTGGGAGTGCAGTTGGTTGATTAAGCTCAGGGTGGTGTACTAATGCAGACTGGGTCAGAATTCTCATTAGTTGTTGAGGTTAAGTCAAAGCAGGATGAAGATCCCGTACTTCTTAAGCTGAAGGAAACAGTTCTCAAAAAAGAAGTAGAGGCTTTCTCCAAAGGGGGAGATGGTGTGGTTTGTTACCAGGGCAGACTATGTGTTCCGGACGTAGGTGACTTGAGACAACACATACTGGAATAAGCACATAAATATAGATATTCTATCCACCCAGATGCCACTAAGATGTATTGTGACCTATGGGAAATCTACTGGTGGAATGGTATGAAGAGAGATATTGTAGAATTTTTGGCTAAGTACTCGAACTGCAAGCAGGTTAAAGTTAAACATTAGCGACCTGGAGGTATGACTCAAGATATCAACATACCCATGTGGAAGTGGGAAGAAGTGAATATGGACTTTATTACAAGTCTACCTCATACTCATTGGCAGCATGATTCAATTTGGATGATAGTAGATCGGATGACCAAGTCAGAATATTTCCTCCCAGTTAAAAATACAGATTCACTTAAGAATTATGCTAGGTTGTATGCTAGGTTGTACATCCAGGAGTTAGTCAGACTGCACCGGAGTCCCCTTATCCATTATTTCAGATAGAGGTACCAAGTTCACCTCGCATTTCTAGAAGTCATTTCAGAACGGACTCGATACTCAAATTAAGCTCAACACAACTTTTCACTCTCAAACAGATGGATAAGCTGAGCAGACAATTCATACCTTAGAAGATATGCTGAGATCTTGTGTGATTGATTTGAAGGGCAGTTGGGATGATCATCTATCACTCAACGAGTTTTCATACAACAAAACCTACCACTCCAGTATTCAAATGACACTGTTTGAGGCATTATATGGTAGGAGGTGTAGGTCTCCAATAGGGTGGTTTGAACTTGGCAAAGCTACCTTGATAGGACCAGATTCAGTTCACGAGGTGTAACAACTCGAACATAGGCTCGAATCGAGACATGGGACAAGGAGCCTCGATAGACTCCATATCGACCCATGGCATGAACATACATCTAACTCAATCAATAAAATTGGAAGATCAATGTAATA
The DNA here is from genome assembly GCA_018107945.1 of Datura stramonium. NCBI lineage: Eukaryota > Viridiplantae > Streptophyta > Magnoliopsida > Solanales > Solanaceae > Datura > Datura stramonium. The sequence goes on along the minus strand of JACEIK010017846.1, from coordinate 1,912 downwards.
GACATAGAAGAAGTCTAAACATAACATAATATCAGAACATACAAGATGAGCCTAAAGCTGAATACAATCTACGTCTGAAAGCCTCTGTTTCTGATAGTTGATGGGACAATACCTCAACTAACTGTCTATGTCTGAAACTGAAAATATAAAGATAACTAGTAAGGAATGGTCCTCGGGAGATGAGGACTCACCAATTGGGACTGGATGCTAACTCCGAAAACTGGCTAGTGATGGGGTTGAATTTGAATATTGGAGCCTGTATCATAAAACGATACAACGTAGAGTATGCGGTCAGTACGTGGAATGTATTGAGTATGCAAGGTAAGTAAAACTGCTTAAGTAAGTAAAACCATTGCATATGCATAATTTAAAACATAATCAAGATAAGCATATGAGAGTAGAGCTTGCATGCTATTTTCTGAAATCATGATCTAAACATAACTGCATATCATAACTTATTCGAATGATCCAAAGCTAAAATTTGATAATCGTAAGTAAAACTAAACATTGGGTCAAACCTGCCGAAAACATAATATCATGACTGATGTACATGCATAACTGAAATAATGAGGAACAATGGGAAACTTGTCTTATAACCGACATTACCATGATAGAGCTTACGTGGTTCCGACTATCACACTCAAGTGGGCACAGCCATCCAAAACCTTGCCAGGGCTAAGGACGCTACCATGATATCAATATCAAGCTTAAGGACCCTTAGGGTAGGGAAAGCTCACAAAGGAGGTCCCAAATAATCTGATCATACCTACGTTGGCTCATAGTTCTGAGGAATAGGGTTGACTGACCCTTAGCCTATTCGGTGCTAAATACTACTCCAAAAAACATGCATATGCTCTCCATCGGTTTTTAACGAAGCTGAACATCATCTAGTGACGAAACTGAATAATCATATACATATAAAAATCTGAAATCATACATGAGGAGCCTTTGCTTAAACCATACCACAAGCTGAACATAATTGGGAGTCTTGACTCCAAAATAATGTGGTAAGCTAATTCATGAAATAATAAATCATACTTGAACATATGGGCTTGCCCAATACTTAAACAAGCTTGAAAATACTTGATTCACTTGAAAACCTGATGATATACATGGGTAACCTGAAAACATGCTTTTGTCATAAATATCTCATCATACTTGAACATACATCATAAATCTCAAATTTCATGAACTTTCATGGATGGGCATCATAATTTATAAAACTTGAAAACATGATAATTTAAAACATTGTAAAACTTGACCATTAATCATAATTAAACAATAGAAACATGCATAGATCATACCTATGGTAGAAACTTAGAAAATTCATGCATTGGGTTAGAACCCCATAGGATCAACATATAGATTTTTCATGAATTAGAGAGGGATTGGGAATTGGTGTGGACAATTTCACCCATTCATAACCTTACATACTTGCGAGAATCTAATTCTACAACTCCTCTAATTTTCCAAGGAAGAATGAGAAGAACTTTGAGAGAAGAACTAAGTGTGGGGTGGCCTAGCCTAACCCAACCTTAGTCGAAGCTAATTTTAAATTGGACTGACATAGGGATTGTCTGCTTTATTTGACAGGAACGATGTCAAGCAGGCACGACAAAGGGAAGGGCGCATCTACGTCGGGCGCCGGACGAAAAAGAATTAGATTGGGAACAGCAGTTCCAGCAGCACCAGCGGTTCCGCGCGGCCAACGCAACCAATACGGATCCCGATGGGTGATGGAGGAAGGGAAGAAATGGTACACGAATCATAAGGAAAACAAGTACTTCCCTGAGGAGCACATTGCAAGGGAGGCGTTAGCACAGGAGTTCCCTCGAATAGTCCACCGGATTGACACTGTCGGGCTGAGATTCATCTTTGAAGAGCCCAAGGAGTGCAATCTGCACTTGATTCG
>JACEIK010017842.1:0-11579 GCA_018107945.1 Datura stramonium | reverse complement strand
AAAGATATACCTTGGTTATATTTCATCTCTTCAACAAGTTTAGTAATGAGTATAACGGCCCTATTGTTCCGATGGAGAGAAGAACCTATGATTAGCTTTTTGGGAAATTTCCAAACGAACAATTTCAACGAAATCTTTCAATTTCTTATTTTACTATGTTCAACTCTATGTATTCTTCTATCTGTAGAGTACATTGAATGTACAGAAATGGCTATAACAGAGTTTCTCTTATTCATATTAACAACTACTCTAGGGGGAATGTTTTTATGCGGTGCTAACGATTTAATAACTATATTTGTAGCCCCAGAATGTTTCAGTTTATGCTCCTACCTATTATCTGGATATACCAAGAAAGATGTACGGTCTAATGAGGCTACTATGAAATATTTACTCAGTAGCCCTAGAATGTTTCAGTTTATGCTCCTACCTATTATCTGATATACCAAGAAAGATGTACGGTCTAATGAGGCTACTATGATGCTTACCTTCCATTTTCATATGAGTATTCTAGTATAGTTGATAATGATATGGAGGAGGGGGAATCCATTCCCATATTGAGCACTTCCCGAGTTTCAATAGAATTCACCTTTGACCTCAAATTTCTACAACTTTTTAGTAAGTAGGGCTATGTTGGTCTCCATGGTTGCCATCATTTGATCACAATATTAGTTATAAAAGAGCACCCACATTTATACTCCGTACTTTGATCTCCTCCATGCGATGCGTGGTGAGCTTTGAAATTCAATCCAAAATAATGGCAATCCGATCAAGGTCTTATCTATGAAGCATCCTCCAAAGGGCATTATTTGCAAGAGATTGCATCAACGTGGTCTAAACCCGTGTAGAAATTCTCAAGAAAAAATATGCACGGGAACCTGCGGGAAGGTTGGGAGCCTAAAGTATATATTACTTGAACCTTTCCTAAGCTTCAAATAATTGCTCCCGTGGATCTACCGAAAATAAGATCTTATCCCACGTCTACCATTTTACTAGGTAGGAACCACTTTTTGTGGAATACATTTACAAGCTCTTGTAATGTATGAATTAAATTCGAGGTAGCTCAGGTAATTCTAGCTTTTCGGACAATGGTATTTCAATATCCTGCCGAATCCGCATCATCGAAACATTATTCTACTTCAGGAGGTTGAATACCTCCAAACCTTCTTCAAATATTGGTGAGGGTCATTAAGCTGGTGGAGTTGTGGAACCAGCCCCTGCATTGAGGATAGTGTCTTGGTGGTCTCGAGACTACAAGCAAGTGCACATGGTCAAACAACTAGTAAAATGGCTCAAGTAAGCCAAGTATCGATCCACGTACTGACTAAGATAGCAAATCTACCTATGTCAAATAAACCGTAACTCTAAAATGCATAACAATGTGAAGAAAGTTTTTATTTTATGGTTTTAATTTTATACTAAGTCTAAAATGAATAAACAAATTGAGTCTGAACTATGAATGTGAGCACAAAGCAAAACTAATATGTGTAGAAATAAATATCGATACAAGTGGTTAATCTTCCCTCCTGCTGCTAGTCGGAACTATTGCCTATGGATTTAAAACTCTCGTATTTAACCCAACTTAAGAATCATGAACCTTCCACCTACATTTCGTGATACAAGAATTCGCAGCTCTAGCTTCATACAAACTCGATCCGTCATTGACTAATGATCGTGGGTAAAATAGCATGTCCAAGTGATACTTTATAACTTAGTGTTTACCTTTGGTTATCGACCACTTATATACATTTCCATGTAATTTTATATAAATGTGAAGATATGTGCTAAATCCAATATGATTAATCCTTGTTTTGTAGGTTTCAAGGATTTTGAGGAAATCAAATCATAAGTTGCGAAGGAAAGGAATGGAGTTGGAAGCACCCGCGAAAGGCGGCAAGGAGTAGGCCATGGCAAGGTTGGCCGCGCCAGTGGGCAGGCCACGCTCGTGTGCCGCGCCTGCTGCCGTGCCACGCCTATGCTGTGCAAGCGCGCAGACGCAGCTAGTGTGCGAGCAACAAGACTAAGAACGTGCCACGGCAGCCATCCTCCGCGACAGAGAGTGTCATCACGCCTGTGCAAATAAGGGATACGTCAACGCGGTAAGGGCTTCCTAGGGTCAATTTTTGGGAAATGCAGAGAGCCTCCGCATTTGGCCGTGTCACTGGGAGGCAAGGCTCGCGATGCACTCCGTGACACGTTGCTTGTTATTTCAAAATTCCTACTAGTATAAATAGCACACTTAGGTTCATTTTTCTTAATTGATCGACTTGGTGGAGCAAGAACGTGGGTTGCTGGCGCTGAGGGGACGAAAATCTTAGGGTTTCTCTCTATCTCTTTCTCCTTTCTTTTCAATTGTTTGTATGATTTACACTCATTTAACGATGTTTAATCCACAAATGAGTGGCTAATTTCACTTGCTGAGGTTAGAAACATTTGTATTGAAATGTAATTGTTGATCATTTGGTTTTTCATCTTTCTTCCATGGTTGTTCTATTAATTCTTCTGTTCTTATTGCATTAATGCTTGGCCACAATAAAGCAATGTATATCTAAAATGTCCTAAGCCACCGGTAGGAGCACGAAATTGGAATGTTGTGAATTAATAGGATATGATCTTTTCTTAGTTTGGGAAAATTGAGAATTGATTTACCTTCGTGATAGAAATATACCAAAGTCGTATTAGTCAATTACGGAATCAGTTTGTATACAGTTCATGAATTGCTTCTTATCGGCATAAATGTAGGCAAGGTCCATGACTTGGGTTGGGTTAAATATGAGAGTTTTAACTATAGGCAATCATTCGACTAGCAACCGGATGAAAGATTAACCACTTGTATCCATAATTTATTTCTCTACATGTTCGTTTTAGCCTCGCATGCTCTCATTCATAGTTTAGACTCAAACCGTATATTCAATTTAGACTTAAGATAAATTTAGGAAACAAAATATAAAACTTTTTCTTTATTAATCGTGTCCGCATTTTTAGAGTTGGGCGCTAATTGACACTTGAGTAGATTTGCCCCGTAGTCCGCCTCCCAGGGGATCGATACTTGGCTTACTTGAGCTAATTTACTACTTGTTCTAACACGTGCACTTGCGTGTAAGCCATCCAGACAGCCGAACAAGTTTTTGGTAGCCGTTGCCTGGACTCGGCAATTGGCAAAATTTTTCTTAAGTGTTAGTTTACTATTTATCTATATTAGTGCCGACAACTTGATCTTTGAATTTTGGTTTTAAATTCTTTTTGATTTTTTTTCGGATACCCTTCTTGACATGACATCGTGGAACATAAATGGTTTAAATGGTGAATACTCATATTTTGACGAATCTTTTCTGAATTTTGGAGAACACCACTTGTGGCAACACCGTAACACGTGCAACATATGTGGTGGCCAAGATGGGCCATTGGGATGGTCGTCCAATGCCAATCCCCTCCCGAACCCCTACTATGATCCTTCAAGGTTTTCGCTTAGCATAGGCATGCCGAAAATGAGAGGACTGGGGACAATGTTTCGAATAGGAAGACATGCCAAACAACCCTTTGAGCAATCGAAGCAATGAAGGAGGCAATGGCAACATTGAATGTCTGCCAGAAGAGGAGAATGGAGCCCCAGTGACGAGCGTTAAATTCACTCGAGATGATCGGGCCGAGGTCAAGCTTGTGATAAACTGGGTGTGCAACGCCTCTAGGCGATATTGAAGAGGAACTACAAGAGGAAGAAAGGGTGAACTTGGCTGCATGAAGCCCGACATTTAGGAACTCCTTGAGGTCCCCTGATGAGCTCATACTTATAGAAAATTCATTCATGTGGAGAAAGAGATGTAGTATACCCCATTTGACACAATGGAGAGATAGATGTTGATGCGGAGAAGAGGTATAAGGCATGAGGTCAATCGCACGTGCCACCATGCATTGGACCCCACTCGAAGCATTTTTCTACCTTGAGTTTGTTGACGACATAGAAATAGAGTCTTCCAAGCTTACAGAGAAATGTCAAGAGGAGGACCAAGCCCCATATATTCTGAAATTTGCTGATTCCAATAGATAAAATGACTTCACTTACTTAAGGGCCAATAAATGCCAAAGGCGACATCTACTTCTTGGTCCTTAGCAATTTTTCACCACCACCCGGAGCATAAGAGGAAATTAGAGAAGAAATTAGGTGAGATTCATATCCTCAAGGAGGAGGAAAAAGCGGTGAAACTTGGATACTGTACGCGACGTAAAATTAGGCGCTTGGGAGGTAACCCAAGGGTACCACGGTACCATTTTAATTTCTGCATTTTACCGATTTTATTTATTTTTCATCTTTTGTTGTTTTGGTGGAAAGTTAAGTACAGATGGAGGGGAAGTCTGAGTACCCTTGGAGGAGGAAGCTAACAAGCATGGAAGAGAAAAAGTGTGGGTTCGAACACCCACCGTGTAGTTGAAGAAAACCATGTTGTTTGCTAGGCCTAAAGGCCTAACAGAGTATTTCACCCTCTTTAGTCAGCATTTGATGCTAAGAGGACATAGCATGATTTAAGTGTGGGGTGAGGGAAATTTCAAGGAAATTTTAAAATTTTTGTGCTTAACAAATTGTTGGTGAATGTAATGCTTGTGTGAAAAATTGGAAAAATTTGAAAAATTTGCGAAAGTCAAGCATGAATTCATCACCCGTTTGTTTTTTCTTTCTGCTTCTTTTCCGACTGGGGTCTTTGAACCGAAGAATTATTTTTTTTACTTTTTTATTTGTCTCGTATATAGTTTTCTGTCAAGTAGTTAGGACTGCTTTCCACGATGGATGGATGACGATCGTCTTGAGGAAAATTAGTCGATAGGTTTTGGGTTTTTGAAACCGTAGCTAATGGATGCTTGATGTTCTTGCTATGTGCTATACATGATTGTAAGATGCAAGTATGTTCAAAGTAAGTTGAAGCATGCAAAGGTATAAATTTGTTTGAGACGCTTAGGCTCTTGAATGACTCAAATATCATTGAAGCTTAATTCTAAATTCTTGTGATTAGTCGAGAAAGAGTCCGCCGAAGGTGTCTTGAATTGGAGTACGTGCTATGTGTGTAAGGTTTTGAGCACTCTCTCATGATAGATTGTCTAAAACTTGCCTGGTGTGTTTATGAAACGAAATGAAGGATGGGAATTGTAGGAGATGATTTAGGCATTTCTTCGAATGAACCTAATTTTTATCCCTGCTTTTACCTACCTTGAGAAATTAATCCTAGCTAAATTTAATGAGTCTTGAGTCAATTATTGGGGCCGCAACATAAGCTTAATCATTTTTCTTTCATTAGCCTTGAATTTGATCCAATGCTCCTAAGCGCTCAAAGAAGAAAAATCCGAAAGAGTAATGGAGTGAGAAGAATGAAAAAAAGGAAAAGTGAAAGTTGTAAGCCGAGAAAGGTCAAGGGTGCACTTGTGTGAAAATGGTAGAGTAAGGAGGAGGAAAATAAATTAATGAATTATTGCTAAAAAGTGATTTATAGAACTCCTTACTAAAAAGCCGAAAGTGCCTAAAGAAAGGGGGAATAGAAGAGGAAAAGAAGTCAAAAGAGAAAAATAAAGAAGGGAAGGGAAGTTCGCAATGAGGGCGTGATGTATTAAAAGCGCTTAGGGGAAGATAGTCACTATTATCGACCATAATAGTACCTACCCATCCCCGGAAGCTACATTACAACCTAAAAAGTCCTACTTGATCTTACAATCGTACATCCTCAAATTAGTGGAGTAAGACACTAAGGAAAGCTTATGGGTCATGACATGATGCATGTGAATTCTTTGTGAGAGTGAGCGTAATTCTATTCATGTACCCACACATGTTGTGATGTAAAAAATTATTTGTGCGTGTGAATTGGGTAACTCTTCTCGAGAGGGCACATGTTGAATGAAGGATAATTCATGTGGGATTTCTTGATCGCCTTATTTGCATGAGCTTGCCAAGATTGAGAGCCGATTTATGGTTATGAAGTCTTGACATAGTTGTATTTCATTTCACGATTAAATCGTGCATGCTCTATTTTTAACTTGTATCTTAAATAATCATTATACGTAGCTTGAATGAACTTGCTAAATTAGTTATGTGTGATTATCCATATTCATGAGATGTAAAAGGGTTGTTCGAGGACGAAAAAGGATTTAAGTGTGGGGTAGGTGATCGTGGGCAAAAATAGCATGTCCAAGTGATACTTTATAACTTAGTTTTACCTTGGTTATCGAATTAATTATATACATTTCCATGTAATTTTATATAAATGTGAAGATATGTATAACCAATATGATTATCCTTGTTTTGTAGGTTTCGTGATTTTGAGGAGCTAAATCATGTTGGCAAGGAAAGGAACGTGGAGTTGAAGCAACGGGCTTGAAGAAGGCAAGGATGGTCGCCGCCAGCAATAAGGTTAATGGGTATGCAGTTACGCCCAAGGCACACGCCATGCTGTGTGCGCGCACAGCAGTGTGCAGCACTGGCCAAGAATCGTGTGCGCCTACGTGCCATCCCCGCGACAGAGAGTGTCATCGCGCTGCCCGGGCAGCGTGACACGCTAACACGGCAAGGGCTGCCTAGGGTCAATTTTTGGGCAATTTCCCAGAGCTCACATGGCCGTGTCAATGGAGGCAGTGCTCCGCGATACTCCGTGACACGTTGTTATTCTCGGAAAATTCTACTAGTATAAATAGCACACTTAGGTTCATTTTTATATTCCTCGACTTGGTGGAGCAAGAACGTGGGTTACAAAGGGCTGAGGACGAAAATCTTAGGTTTATCTTCATCTCTTTCTCCTTTTTCAATTGTTTGTATGATTTACACTTAATGATGTTTAATCCACAAATGAGTGACTAATTTTACTTCAGCTGGTTAGGAACATTTGTATTGAAATGTAATTGTTGATCATTTGGTTTTTCATCTTTTCTTCCATGGTTGTTCTATTAATTCTGTTCTTATTGCATTAATGTTTGGCTAATGTTAATGTATATCTAAAAGTCCGGTTTCACTGAGAGAACGAAATTGGAAAGTTGTGAATTAATAGGATATGATTCTTTTCTTAGTTTGGGAAAATTGAGAATTGGATTTACCTTCAGATAGAAATATACCCGAAAGTTGTATTAGTCAATTACGGAATCGGGTTTGTATGGCTAGAACATGAATTGCTTCTTACCAGCGTAAATGTAGGTGGAAGGTCTATGATTCTTAAGTTGGGCGCAACAATGGTATTTTAATCCATAGGCAATCACCTCGACTAGGCAACTCCGAGGAAAGATTAACCACTTGTATCCATAATTTATTTCTCTACATTTTCGTTTAGCTCAAAGATGCTCACATTCATAGTTCGTACTCAAACCGTATATTCATTTTAGACTTGTGTACAAATTTAGGAAACAAAATATAAAACTTTTCTTTACACTATTGTCTCCATTATTAGAGTTACGCTAATCACATGAGTAGATTTGCCCCGTAGTCCAGCCTCCCCGGTGGATCGATACTTGGCTTACTTGAGCCACTTACTACTTGTCCGACCACGTGCACTTGTATGTAGTCATCCGGTGATACCAAACAACTAATATGACTTTCAGGTATATTTCTATCCTGAAGGTAAATCAATTCTCAATTTTCCCAAACAAAGAAAAGATCATATCCTATTAATTCACAACTTTCCAATTTCGTGCTCTCGAGTGAAACCGGACTTTTTAGATTTACATTAACATTGCCACACAGACGCAAGAAGAACAAGAATTAATAGAACAACCATGGAAGAAAAGATGAAAAACCAAATGATCAACAATCACATTTCAATACAAATATTCTTAACCTCAACAAGCAGGAATTAGCCACTCATTTGTGGATTAAACATCATCAAACGAAAGGTGTAAATCATACAAAATTGAAAGAAAGGAGAAAGAGATAGAGAAAAACCCTAAGATTTTCGTCCTCAACTCATCAACCCACGCTTGCTCCACCAAGTCGAATAATTAAAAATGAACCTAAGTGTTCTATTTATACCGGTGGAATTCTTTTCCTAATAAATAAGAAACGTGTCACTGAGGCATCGCGGGAGCACCGCCCTCCGTGACATGGCATAAACGCGGAGGCTCTCTCGGAATTTGGTCATCCGTATTTAATCCCCAACATGGCACGACATAAACACTCTAAGCTCGACCAACGTGACACTACATTTAACGCGCACTCACTCGGAATTTCAAGTTCCGTGTAATTAGGTCCAACGTGCCCCGGAGGCAATGCGGACTCCTCCGGAATTTTTGCCAATTTAATCATCCCAGTGCACGTTCGATGGCGTGGACACGGCTCCATCGCGAGCCCCTTTAATCATCAGTTTCCTTGGCCATTTCCTTGCTCACTTCCGAGTCCATTTCCATTCCTCCAACATGCATCTTAGCTTCATAAAATTACATTTTTCCGCAAAACAACGCTAATCTCATGTTGGTTAGTATAAATTCACATTTTACTACAATTTACATGAGAATGTACAAACACGTTAGATAAACAAGACGAAACGACGCATTTGAGTATCACTTGGGCATATAAATATGCCCAAGACTCACTTACCCCACACTTAAAATCTTGTTCGGCCCTCGAACAATAATCTTACACCTCATGCAATTGACACCCAATTTTGGCTACTGGCTCGATTAACTGAGCACAGGTTATACCCGTTAGCCCATATTATGTGCCTATATATAGGTATAGAATACCTAAACCCTAAGGCCCATCTCCTAACAATTATAATGGGCTAATAATAATACGGGCTAACATTCCCTCAAACTCATAATGCGACATTAATAAGCATTGAGAGTTTGTCACACAAGAAATGAAATCGAGACGCCGACTCACCAGAAAAAGGTCGCAATCGCAAGGTCGATGGAACAAAAGGAAGAAGGGTCCTGAATGAGATGACGCACAGGAACTGACAATCAATCTCAATGTGCTTCTCGTTCATTAAGGAAACAGAAGTTTCGTACTGTATTCCACTCTTGTTATCACAATGTAGAGGAGTAGGCCGAGAAATGTGAACCCCTCATATCTCGCAAGAAGCGTCGTAACCAAACAATTCACATGTAGTCACCGCCATAGCACGATATTTAGCCTCCGTGGAAGATCTAGAGACAACATCTTGGTTTCGCTCTTCCATGATATCAAAGAATCTCTAAGGAACAATAATAAAACCAGTGTGGATTTGCGATCATTGCGATCGCCATCCCAATCAAGCATCACTACAGGCTCGCAACTCGAGAGATGAGCACGAGGTCGCAGGTTCAAACCTAAGTGTCCGAAGATATCTCAAATACGAAGTACAGTTTCCCTAAGAATCAAGTAGGAGCAGTAACAAATCAAGCAATAACGTGAACCGCATGAGCTATATTCCAAGTGAGTAACGGTAAGATACACCAAGCTACCTACAACAGACCGATAAAGACTCGCATCCGCAACAAACACCATCACTGTGAGAGTACTGCATTGGTTTCATGTGGAGTATCCATAGCCTTGTTGTCAAAGACGCGCCCGTTTAAACAAGCCGATATATACTTAGTCTAAGAGAGAAGATATCCTTTCTTAGTCTCAGCCACCAATACCCAAAATAACGTGAGTGTGCCCAAGTCCTTCATGGCAAACCTACGAGCCAAATCACATTTCAATGACTCAATACCATCAAGATCATCACCAGCTTATAACCATATCATCTACATATAAGGACAAAAGGATTCTCCCCGCACTGCATTTCCGACAAACAATAATCATGGTTACTCTTGACAAAGCCAAGGGAAGTAATCATTAAAGGATAATTTCTCAAACCAAGCACGAGGGGCTTGCTTCGAGACCATATGTAGCTTTTCTTAAGCCGACAAACTTCACTGGCCCGGGTGTGATCAATAATGGTGGGACATGTACGTTGTCACGTTTACATTTTTTAGCCTCTACTCGGTGCTTTAGGTCATTTAAACACTTCTCGATATTTCTGATTGTAGTGGTGTAAACTGGCAAAATTTTCTACCTTACCTTTTAATAAAAGTATGTCTATTCAAGCTGTCTTTGACATTATTCATTCCGATGTATGGGACCATCACCAAGATCCACTAAGGGTGGTTCGAACTATTATGTTTCGTTTATGATGACTATACTCAGATACCCGGGTTTATCTATGAAGCGCAGTCTGATTTGGCATTTATTAAATACCTTAGAGCCCTTGTTAAAATGCAACATTCGGCTGTGATAAAGTGTTTCCTGTGTGATTTAGGGGGTGAATATACCTCCAATGATTTCACTCAAGATTGGCCTTCCATGGTACCATACACTAGTCATCTTGTACGTATACTCCTGAGCAAAAACCAAGTTGCCAAAGGAAACACCATCATATTGCTGAGACAACATGCTCCTTACTATTATCCGCAAAGGTTCCTAGTAATTTTTGGGGAGAAGGCCCCTAATCACTGTATATGTGATTAATCGTATTCCTATATAGCATTGACTTGTGGATGTCTCCGCGTAAATTATATGGTCACATGCCAGATTACTCTGCATTACGAGTTTTTTGGATGTACTTGTTTTGTCCTTCGTCCTCATGTTGAACGGAACAAGCTGGAGCCAAAATCACTTATATGTGTGTTTCTTTTGGGGTATGGTGTTGAACAAAATAAAGGTTATCGCTAAGGATCCCTTGGGCTGATTTAAATTATATGTTTCATCGCATGTCACCTTTTTTGAGCATATTCCTTTCTATTCACCTGCCTAAATCCCATGATGTTACCAAGTCGATCTTCTCGGCGTATTGATCCATTTGGCATTGACACAGAGGCTCCAATGGACTTTGTGCCACTGATGTGCCTCGACATTGTCACTCACTGAGATCGAGATCCACCACCTCGGCGAGGTCTACTCGTCATAGCAAGTCCACCAAACTACCGATTTTACTTATTCGCCTTACTCACCCTATTTGCTTCCTTTATTACAAACATACATCAATTCATTCGAACTCGAGTCCCAGAGAGGCTCGTGGTTCGATCCTCTTTGGCATAATGCTATGGCGGAGGAAGTCACTGCTCTTCATCGACACATGGGATTTTGTTACCCTCCCACCCGGTAAACATACGATTGGTCAGCCGATGGGTGTATAAGATAAAACAAAGCCTCGGAAGGATGGGTCTGTTGAGCGATACAAGGCTAGACTTGTGGAAAAAGGGTACTCACAAAAATATGGTATGGACTATGAGGAGACCTTTGCCCCGGTGACAAAGAGGACGACTGTTCGCACTATGATTGCAGTTGCATCCGTTTGACAGTGGAAGATATTTCAAATAGATGTCAAGAATGCATTTTTGAATGGTGATCTCCATGAGGAAGTGTATATGACTCCTCCACCGGGTATTGATCACCAGCCGAGTGAAGTGTGTCGGCTTCAAAAAGCTCTATATGGTCTCAAGCAAGCCCCTCGTGCTTGGTTTGAGAAATTCTCCACTATGATTACTTCCCTTGGCATTGTCCCGAGTAACCATGATTCGGTGTTGTTTGTTAGAAGTACGAGTGCAGGGCGAATCCTTTTGTCCTTATATGTAGATGATATGGTTATAACTGGTGA
>JACEIK010017840.1:0-11585 GCA_018107945.1 Datura stramonium | reverse complement strand
TTTATAAGTATGTCTCTGGTTAGCTGAAGTTATATATAGGTGGCTATAGGCCCAGTCGGCCGGAGGCTGTATTTACAGCCGTTATATAGCCCGTTGTTTCTAGAAATCTTAGATAGAGCTAGCCAGGCACCAGATGTGCTTAGGCTCACCAGTCAGCAGTCCAGGTCCTTTTAGGGCACCAGGTGCCAGTCATACCCCCCAAGGTGGGGCGTGATAGAAAAATTAGACTAAGCTTCCCCCTTGCCTCGCTTCTTTAGCTAATGATGAAGTAAATCCCTAAAGTCAAAGTAGTCCATGAAAGCATCTATTTTTTCGGTTCAAGAAATTGCTTATGTAAAGATGGGGTGAGTCTCTTATAAGATCTTCCTTTCTTCTCTTTTCTTCTATTAGTTAGCTTGGATTGGGAAAGCTCCACCCAATAGTTCTTAGTCGTGTGTGTAGACCAAAATGGTCTCGCGAAGACGGTCAACAGTATCCTAAGAGAAAGTCAAAACTACCAGAAGGGAATGAGAAGTTTTGTGAAGGTAGAGAGAGATTATCAAATCAGACTTCAAGTTGGTGTGCCGCGTGTTAAGAAGGTAGAGACCGCCACAGGCTTCGCCTTAATTCCCATCTAAGGTTGAATAAGATTATATTAGTCTCACTAAATTCGTTCTTGAATGATTCATCAATGGAATTAGGCCTAGGTGTATGAAAATTTCTTGTGATTCACCTTCTTTCTTCGAGAAGGCATACACGCATCGATAGGGAACCAAAAGAAGAGCTAGAAAAAGGAAAGAGGCACCTTAACCTAATAGCTCCATTTCTTGTTCCTAAGCAGAAGGTACACTCGGCCCCTGATACATTCCTATTTCTTAATCCTTGCGTCCAGGGATAATGAGTCGGTTGGCTCTTAGAGTATAGCCTCTCTCGGGGTTAGCGATAAGAGTACACTGGCCCGTGTGGTAGAGGGCAAACTAAGGATTTCGTGTTTGCAAGGAAGCATGCAAGTGGGTGAACACATCACCAGCCAAGCTAGTCACTTGGAACATAGGGGTATTCAGTCTGTGAGTTTCTGGGCCTTGAGAACCGACTTCAGATTTGCTCCTTAGATAGTGAGTGGCAATGAAGGGTAAGGTTTCAAGTTTAGGGTTTTCACTTCTACGTCTCAGGTCATCAAAGCTATCGCCTACCGATTGAAATTTCCCTCCTCAGCCGGAGGCGGAACCGGCTCCCCTTGAACCATCCTCGGATTAGTAAGGAAGGAGAAGGGAACGGGAGTTTCTCGCCTCATAAAAGTATAAAGAAGCGGAGTGTCAACCCCAACAAACTAGATGCACGCATCAAGGCGTTTTTCCAACAAGCGAAGGCGATCTCTCAAGAAAGAGGATTCAGCCCCGGTAAATGCAATGCAGTGAAAGACGCTGCGGACTATGTGGCTAGTGACGTAAAAGATATGCCAGCAACTAGCCAACTCTGCTTTCTAACGAGGTTAAGGCATGACCTAGAAAATGAAAACAGTGAGACCTGGGGTCTCATAGAACGAGAAGTTCGAAGATGGAGACCAGGTTCGACATGAAATCATAAGGGTTTGAGGGTCCGTTGGTCAAAGGAAAGGGAAGGTCCTGCTTCTAAGATGGAGTCGTATGACGTGAGAGTTTCACATACGGTTCCTTTGAGAAGGGTGTGATACCACCACCTATTAGGCCCGACGAGCGTTCCATGGAGCTGCATTCCTACTCACCTGGTCTAAGCACATCGCTCTCTCCAGGAGGTTGGCCGCCTATCCTAGATCTTCCATATCCAAGAAGATCTCGGGCTCAATCTGGTTTAGTATCAAGGTGATTCTTTTTTGTTCCTATATATATGGTTCCGTGCAGCATTTCCATGATATCATTATGATCAATTAATGGGACTTGGACGGAAAGTGTTCTTGCCTCTATTATTAGCTCGGGTAATCCTTGTTTCTGGTGTTTTAGTCACCTTTCAATGGCTCCCTTAATTATGTGTGAGGAATTTCCCTATTGAGTAATGGGAAGCGTCCTAATCCCCAAAAATGCACCGCCCATAAGTTCCTTTGTCGTTGGGGAAAAAAAGGCAGAATTTCGAATCTCAACCAAATTTCTTTTTTATTCTGACCAGTTCATTATAGGTCAAAGAACTTTTTACGTTTTGGCCCATTAATTCATGAAGCTTTATTTGGAATGTTTTTAGACTATACTCCCACCCTTTTGCTGGAGCCGTAGACTCCTCCCAAGACCTTAAGGTTTTCTTCTCATCATCTTTCTTTTCAATTTGACATATCTCCAAATCATTTCCCTTTCATTCACCGTCTAATTTGAATTCCTGCTTTGGCATCACTCTTTCTTCTATTTTGTAATGATTCCTTATGATTGTGGCTAGATGTTTAGAATTCTCATCTAGGCTTGGAACATCATTAAGATCAACATGAATAGCCCTTGTATCAACCCATGCTCCATGTTCATTATATACTAATTCCCTCCTGGCCCCAGGCTTAACCCCGAGCATGTATGTTGCCATTTTATTGTAGACGGCGAGATTGTGCCAATCAATCATGAAGGGGTTCATCACACCTATGTTTTGTATACAATATGGGTTGGCGTACTGGGACTCAAACCACTCTGGAGTGGCATGTCTTTTAGCAGGCCCCTTGAACTTGTTTACTGAATTGGCACCCCCCTCTGCTATGGTGTAGGTATACACCTTCGGTGCTAAAAATATCCCCTTATTTATTTTGTCTTCTAGCTTCCATTTTACTATTTTAGAAGAAGAAAGAACATCACATGGGAGTGGATGACCAAGCAAAACGGAGTCTGTGTCTGTGTAATAACAATCATCTCCAGCAATATAGGGGTAAAGATGTATCCTAGTGTAGGTAGTTATAGCTGCCGCAATCTAGACCGCTGAGTTATTATCGGAGGTCCATTTATCTATGGTCGATTGTGTATTGACACGGTAGGAAACGTTGTGCCAGTTATTCTCCAGGGGGTGGGAGTACAAGAACTTCTCAAAAGTTTGAAGTAAATGTTTGCAGCGAGCATTATCTACTACCTCGTTAACCGTGCTTTCAGGACTTATACCCAATCTCCCGTAGAGAGAATTCATGATCAACTAATATATATTACATCACATCATTCCTTTTTTTCTTTGCCCTTATCCTGTTCTCCGAGAAAGAGCTAACAAAGTCTTTAAACGAACTTCCCTCGCCCTTCTGAAAGAGGTATCCTTTAATTGGGAGCACAATGTACCCCAGTTTTATAGCGAACTTCAATTCCTTGCTAAAGTAAGCCCCTACAAAGGTACCAGTTGAGAAGATCATACTAGACCTTTTTGAAGCCAGAAGTAGGTCAGAATTCCAGCTTCCTCTATTTAGTTAGGAAAGCGAAGTCATGATATTTAGTTAACACGACTTTAGGCCTAACTGTCAGTCTTCAAGAAGCAAGTAGATAATCTCACATCTCTTGATTTGGGGGAACATAGTCAGGAAAGAGAAGCCCATTCCTAATCCTTGCTTTGAAAGCCCGTATCTTGCTCAAAAATGTTTTTTCAAGACCGAAGTCAAGGCAGGTAGTTGAAACCCAGATCCTCTATTCCCAAACAACCCGGGGATGAAATGCCTATGGCTAACTGAACACCTCTATCATACAGAGCATAATGAAGGCAGGAAGCCATATAATGTCCTCTAGAGCCCAATATGAAATAGAAAGAATGGCAAGTATGGTAGTTAGGATATTGAGCTACAGGGGATTTAGTGTGCAACTTCTGGAAATCCATTAATCTAACTTCGTAGGAAATGCAATATTAAGAAGTCCTGGAGAGTTCCCTGCTATTTATATTGATGTTGCTATAAATCATAAGCAAGTAAGAAAGAAAACGCCTTAAAAAGGCCTACTGGGCCCAAGATAACGAAATCTAGTGAGCTTATCCCGCCAATTCCCTTAAGGGATCAAAACCACCGCCAGTCTAAACAACAATTAGTGTTGGTGGGACACCAAATGCCATATTAAATATATGAAGTCAAGGAGTTATCAGTATTTCCTTCCTATATTGAAGACTCAGTCGAATGTCACAGAAAGGAAACTATGAAAGCTCCTCTTCACTTCCATAGCTCCAGGGTAAGATAGTCTTGATGAAGCTACTTTGGACTAAAGGCCATATTTACTCGAGCTACTACTTCTAACTTAGACGTCCTGAAATTAGTTTATTTAGATTGAGTTATGATCTAAACCTGTGATTTAGAAGTTCCAACTGGAGAGCTTGATCTAAGTAAGGATATGATTCTTTAGCCCTTATCTCGTCCCTGTGAATGAGTTGGCTTTGGGATCTAGGCTCAGATAGAATGTATAATTAGGCTTATTGGAATAGAAACCCTTAGTGGGAGAGTTGAGAAGAGCCGAGGATTCCTCTGTTTTCGGGGATTCTTCTTTATATGACATAGTTGCAATCCCATATGGGTAATCAAAGGAAGGATTCTATTCAAAAGTAGATAAGCCGAAGTTAACTCATGATAACTCTTAGCCCTGAATTCCGATGAATGAGAAGTCTAGTTAGGCAGTGGAAACCCTTGGAATTCAAGAAGTTCAAGTTAGAGGGCATATAAATATGAAATAGCATATGATGAGATTGGTCAATCTTTCTCATTGCTTGACTAAATAATGCATTTTATGGATCTAGCACTCTCGTCATGAGACGTAGAAGAAAAAAAAAAAGAAAAAGCCTAGGCTGATCATCCAACACCCATTGATTCAGATCCTTATTGGCTAGAATAAATGCCTTTAAATATATATCTGGTAACTGACTAAGAATTGATAGTCTTCTAAGGAAGTCTAGTGATAGAAGATAACATAAGGAAAGGAACCTGCCTTTCTCGTTTGTGAACCATGCCTATGGGTCACTTAACTCCTAGAGAATAAAGGCAGCAAGTGAAGTTAGAATCTTTCTCTATTGTTGCATTCCCTTCCAGGATATAGAGCAGAATTTATTGATACAAGAAATTCCTTAGAAAGAGCTGCCCGAGATCACTACATCTATCTCTTGAACTCAGCTCCTATTCACATCCTTCCCGTGGGAACGACTATAGAGGACAGCCCCAGAGAACTCAATCTAGCTATTGTTGAGCTCTTCCTGCCTATTCTATTCCTAGGTCCTGCGGAGGACCTCCTAGTGCCCATTGATTCTACTCCAATTTCAGTATCTGGTTGTTCTTCATCTTACCAGGGAGGAAGTCGAGGACAGAGATGCAGCTTTAGATGAAAGATTGATATTTCTATTTGAAATCAAGGCCCTACGCCTTATGGCTTGAGGAGATTAATATAGTTGAGCTGCAAGCATACTGAGATTTAACTGCTAGGAAGTTTTAAGCAACATCTCATTTTTTGTTCCTAGCCTAGATGGAGGGTAAATTAGGCATTGATACGAACTTCAATATTGGGGGCCTCTATGAACCCTAGGAAGTTACTGAGTTGGTTTCCCTTAGTCTTGTTCAAGTTATAGGATTTCTTAACTGTTGAAATGACGTCTATAGAGATGAAAAGATTGAAAGCTCGAAATCAATTACGCAACAGGCTAAGACACAAAGGAAGAGAGATTACTATTATTGTTAGCAGTTACAGCAGAGACAGAGAGAAAAGCGTAAGAAGCCCAAGAACCTTTTGGCCGCCTTTAGGTCTTCTTACCAAGATTAAATTGTACTTCGAACAATAATAACTTTAAAGAGAAATAATCTGATTTCAATCCCATTGACTTTCAACTCCTAATTATACCTATGAATGAAATTAATTAGACTTCCATGGAAGTCAGACTGAGGAAATAGTTGCATCTCTTTCTCTTGAGTTAGAGGGAGAAATCTCAAATTCTTACTTTCTCTTTGCTAAGGAAGAAGCCTAAGCATCATTCTCAAATGATTGGCTTTCGACTCCTATTTCCATGATTGAGTAAGATTGACTTTGATTTCATTCGTTTCAGTATTTCAGTAGATCCTGTAATTAGTATATTTTGTTTAGGATTGACTAATTTTTAGTCTTTACCAGGATTGAATTAAAGTCTTTACTGAATTTCATCATTTCCTTTAGAATGAAGTTAAGGATTGAATTCCTTTAAGTAATAATTGAAGTATATATTTAAGAAATAAATCAAGTCAAGTAATTATTTACCTATTTTCACTCTCTTGAGACGCTCCTCAGTTTTCAGTCGGAGATGCGTATTCTGAGCTAAATGTCTATGTTTGCTGAGATTCCAAGATCTAATTTTAAACGCCCTATTAAAGAGTTTGATAAGGTGAAGGATCTATCTTCCTATAAGTCTTATAGCTCGATCTCTTACGAGTTGAGAATCAAGCTAGAGTATTAGGAACTCAACATCACCAAATCATTCATAGTTAGAAGCAGGAGGTCAGTCTTGATATTATACTAACAACCCTATCTTCAAGCAGAGCAGCCTTAGACAACAGAAAATCTAAAGTCCCTTAGATTCCATGTTGGCTCTAAACCTCTAGGCCTCAACCAAAATCTCATAGAAAAGCAAGGAATCTCTTGAGAGAAGTCCTTATGAAGATCGAAAGTCAAAAGACTAGGGTTATTAAGTTAGAGGGGAGCTAGTACAAGAAAACTATCTTAGAGCCTCTTCACTTCCTAAGTCCCCAGGACCTACCAAATCCTCCTATGAAATACCTAGTCCCCTTCTTCATCCTTCTTTTTAACCCGTCTGCCTAAGAGGAATGTGCGAGCCCCTCTTGAATGATCAGTTAGGCAGATGCTGAGATTCCTATTGAGATAGGCTTACCAGCCCTACTTCAGATAGACTTTATGCTTTCATCAACTCTTACTAGCCTTCCCTCGGACACAACGAAGTCAGAGATGTTTCTTTCAACTCAATCAAAGTAGGAGACCTTTCTTAGTCAATATTGACTTAAGGAACTAAAGGAACACAGTCTAACTCAATCACAAGACTGATCTTATGGACTAGCTTTTGCCCCAAGTTATTAGGACTTTTTCCATAAGGTATGATCCAATATTGCTTTAGACTTTAGTAAAGGATTAATTAGGTCATGGATTAGAATACAAGGAGGGATATGCAACTCCGTTTTTAGGGATTTCTCAGACTAAGGAGAGAATAAACCGAGAGGAGAGTCCTTGACTTAATATATGGCTTTAGGCCCTCTCTAGGAAAGTAGAGCTCTTTTGTTGCCCTCTCAATAGAGTCTTTTTTCCTACCTTCAGAGTTGATGAAATGGATAGTTCGCACGGAGCTAGTTAGCGAGTAAGATCAAATAGATCTCTTTCTAGAAGCTATCCCATTTATAGTGGCATGCCNAGAAGCTATCCCATTTATAGTGGCATGCCATTCTTCCAATGCCTTTCTACTACCATTCCTCCCTTTTCTGATGAAGAAGGAGACTAAGCCTAGGTAAACAGATGATATTCTCCCTTTAGGCCTAAGCCTAATTAGTAGCTTTCCTTGTTGCTGGCATTTCATCCTCGGTAGTTTGCAGAGGCGGGAATAAGAAGATCTTCTATGGGACTTAGGGACTTGAGGCCCAGGCTTCTTGTTGTTATGAGTGAGTTAGAATTATTCTTTTTTTACTTCTAAATCTATTTCCAAATGCCCTGAAAGCAGCAAAGAAAGAAGCAAGTGAAGAGATAAGGCCTCTCATTTCCATTAGGGCGGATGCATTCCCATTGTAATGGCGGCGAAGGGTGCCTTTGGGTCAAAGCGGTTCTTCCATGTCGACTTAGTTGAAAAGAACCCTAGAGATTGATTGGATTTTCCAGTACTAGGCTTTTGCTTTCTTTTAGTTCTTCTCTTTACATCTACCTCCAAAACAAACAAAAAGGACGATGAAATTTCTATATGAAGAAATATGTGGACTGGAGAGTTTGGATTAAGGTCAACATGCTTAATATATCGTAGTTGGACAGCTTATCAAAGAGAGGAGAAAAAAAGTCTTGTTTGTTGGCATCAGAATATAGCATGTGTTCCGTGAGTAAGAGGTCAATCACTTTCAGCTTTTTTTTTTTCGAAATTCAACAACATGATGAAGAGCTCTTTTCGGCTCGATCCTTCTTTTTGAGCTCGGTCAAAATATCATAAGAGATGAAAGATCATAGCGTAATTGTAGCACAGTAAAGGAAGGAGAAATAATTTTGAATTGAGCTCCCCAACAGTAAGTAGCAACACTCTTTCTACCGGCCGGCGTGGCTGGATTATTCTAATCAATAGAAGACGAAGAGGAGGAAAATAATTTAGATATCCATATGAATGAGCTGTTTGAGGATGCCTTGCCTTTTTTGACTTGTTTACAAGATCTTTTGACCGAGAGACAAGGGGCGAACCTGCAGGTTCCCGATTCCCTACGCCAAATAGTTGGGCAAGAAAGGGGGCAACCTTTTTTCATAATAATAAATGAAAGTATGGAGGCCTCTATGCTCAATCGAATAAGAAAGCTCAAAAGGGAAAATAGCCTTTTTCTACTTTCTAAAGCAAAAGGGGAATATTGGTAAGAAGTAAAGACCGCACTCTACAATTGTGGCTCTCAGAGATCTTATTACAAGTTACTGTATTTCAAGAATAGAGATCTGCAAATCATGGAGAGAAAACATTCATGTTTTCTGATGTTTCAAGAGATTCTATCTCGGAATCGTGCCTTGAGGGGGGATGCTGCCAATCCTACCGAGGACTTTATGGATTTCTTTTTCGAGAAGTGAGAGGTATTGGAAAAAAACCCTAAATGGGGCCCGATAGAGAAAGACATAAAGGAAATCCAGTATATTGAGAAAGTCAAATTCGACCTTGCAGCAAGAGGGCATGAGTCTCCCTATATAAAGAAATTTCTTGGGACCTAGTGAACCCGAGTTAACGAGGATAAGCGGTCAAATCTATAGAAAAGGCACCAGGACAGGACTAATTGAACTCAGTCTGAGTTTCTTTCTTTTTCCCATGCTTAGAGTTGGTCAACAACCAACTAAAGTGCTCTATATTTCTTCACTACTCGTACAGGCTTGACGGAGTTAAGCTGTATTGAGGGAATTGTTTTGTCTCAATCAATCAAGAATGCCTCAACTGGATAAATTCACTTATTTCACACAATTCTTCTGGTCATGCCTTTTCCTCATTCTGATGATATTATACCTCCTCTTTAATTTTCAAATCAAAGTGTTTTTGTAGTCAAATTATATAACTAGGCCCAAGTTACGGTGGGCTCTTCCTATTTTGAAATTGATTATATATGTTTTCTTCTTACTTTTTTTTTTAGGCTCTCTCAGAGCTTCTTGGATGGGATTCTCCTTCATTCCCTATTTGATATTCTTCCATCCGAGCTCCGACTCTTAGACCACTATCTAAATTTGCTGGATAAGGATCCAGAATGGGTGGAATTCGTACGGTAGGGCCAACAAAGCCCAGGACTTTCACCCAGGGCGTACGAGGTCATGGTGCGAAATTTCCTGGAAACGGAAATTTATTTTTCAACTCCTGACCAGATTTTCTCTCTATCAACTCATTTTTTATTGTCGGGAAGATCCCCAATTCTTCACTGATCCACAAGACCTGGATTCCATATTGAGGGTACACCTTGAACCCATTGAATTCAATCACCTGGCTCTATGCTAGGTCTTGGAAAATTTATGTACAGAGAGGGGGGAATCCCCATTCTATGATGAAGTAAAAAAGATCCAGGCAGAGCATTTCCAGGGATTTTTAAAACAAAAGCACCGAGCCCAATTGGAAATGAAACATGAACGAGAGTTAAGAGAGTTATGGGAATTCCCTAAGAGAAGGAATGCTTTTATAAGAGAAGAAAACACCTCTCTAAGAGAAAAAGTTTTGATTCTCAATGAGGAATCCCTATAACATTCTTTTGCTATTGTTTTAAGTTCTAATTCGTGTAGTGATACATAAGCATATTATTTTTGTTTTGTTTTGTTCATTACTAAAAGGAATTGAATCCTATAAAATATTTATATTTCTCCTTTGAATTACTCATAAATATCCTATTAATTTCATTTCACACCAGTAACTATTCTAGGAGAAGTTCGAATATGTTCCGTTAGGATATTTATTGGTCTTGGTTTGACATGGTTTACGCGTTACCGATTCTTGGAAGAGTTAATATCTCCATTAGCTAAACCCTTTCTTACCTTGCCTTTGGATTCGTATTTGTTCGTACACAATCAACGGAGGCCTTCCCGACATATGTTGCAACGTCTCCAATAGCATTCTCTTACTTTGTCTTTCCCTTAATAAGTCATCAAATTTGGTGCTTTTTGATCCCTAGTTGCTATGCGGAACAAAGGACGAAATACAATTGATTCCTCCATTTAAGTGGTTCTCGCTTCTCCTTGTTCCTGTTCCTAACTCCTCCCCGGGTAGTTCCCAATGTTTGGCACTTTCCATACTTCATGGGTGCAACATCAACAAATTCGCTCATGATCAAGTTACAACCTAAGATCTACGACCATATTATGTTAACTGTTTGTATTTCGTTCATTCCATCGGTATGCTCCTAGGTACCTGTAATTGTCTTCCGTTTTCCAGAACAAAGGGGTCTTTCTGTAGAAACCTCCACGAACAATCGTCATTTTTTAATGATTTTTCCGCTTCTCACAGCTGCTCTTTCCACACCTCCGAATATATGGTGCCAAATTGTTGCCCCTTTCCTTATTTCTTTGATAATAAAGTTGGTTATCTTTGTGGAATCGATTTTACAAGTTCCTGAAGAGGGCTGGACGATTGGAATGCAAGAAAGCGGCTCAATCGACAAAAAAGAAGAGTAGCCTCCATAGAACCTGACAAAGTCATTATCAATGAATTCTCGAGCCAGAGGTTGCGCCCATTCCATGCGCTGTTCTAGTTCCAGAATTAGAGCAACCTCTCCTTCCTGACATCCAAAGGAGAGCGGAGCTTCAACAACGTCTGGCCTTCTATTTTCTCAAGAGGAACAAGCCCAGGCGCCTCCCACTCTTTTTGGGTATCCTGGAGAAGCAGGACCTTTTGGAAAAGAGGGTCGAGGCGACATTGGTGCGGGATGGGGTTTCCCCCATAGAGTTCTGGCTCTGAGGTCATAAATCTGCACCCTCCTCTTTAACCACCCTACTAGGGGTGGGAGGGTGCTCTATGTGAATACCTTAAATATGTATTTGGGCCAGGTTGAACGGGATGACACTCGTCAAATCCAGCCCTGTCTTAGGGTGGTTCGTTCTATCCACAATTGGGTCTAAGTGGGTTCTCCCACTTTTTAGCCTTTCAGAAGGGTGGCCAACAAACAAACAGGGAGAAGGGGGGTCGACCTCCCTTAGAATCTAACTATAAACAGGCGTAGTGCTGCTGAATGCTTCTGATCAATAGAAGACGAAGAGGACTCAGCCAAAAAGAAAGACCACCAAAAGTAACGACCACCAAGATAGGTATAGTAATTCGATCTTTTGATCACCCATTTTTTGAAAACCATTTTTTTGGGGCTTCCGCCTTACACACGGAAGTTTGGATTGCCTGATGTTACACCCCGTAAATTCTTGACATGTAGATGGCCTATTCGCATGTTGGTTAAGAGTTTTAGAATGCCATACGTGCGAGAAAAGGGCCCGGGGAGA
>JACEIK010017836.1:0-11593 GCA_018107945.1 Datura stramonium | reverse complement strand
TCTCTTATCCGGTCTTTCCCCGGGCCTTTTCCTAGCATGTATGACATTCAAAAACTCTTAACCAACATGCGAATAGGCCATCTACATGTCGAGGATTTACGGGGTGTAACAGTGAAACATTCTTTTAAATCTAGGTAAGTCTTATCCTTCACTCCTAAGGTTGAATTAACAATTCCTAACCCTAACCTATGAGTTCTAATGCATTTCTTTACAAAACCCTTGGAATCATTGAAGAAACTAGTTTGTAAGTTCTCAGAGTTAGTTTTCCAGATTCTCCATTATTGGTTGGAGTGTTTGAGTTATGTAAGGCTATTCATAGTGGGGAACTTTGTTCTTCCTCATGCCCTACATCCCCATTTCAGTTTTAGAATAAATTAAGAGCTAGGATTTTGCTAATTCTACAAATTCGGCCTTTTTCTCTATGATCTAAGTTATACATTTTTGTTCCCTTATTACACTTGTTGTATCTCTATCTCTTATGATTATTGATTTATATTTAATATCATTCTATCCTGTGAGCCTCTATTTTATCAAAAGTGATATTTTAAAAACTTTGTGATAGTAGACATATGCATTATTTTCGTATTTTTAGTAAGAAACAGATTTCAGAGAGAGTTTTCTAGAAAAGAGCTTTAGTTAGACAATTTTAGTTTCAACATATGATTTTTAAAAATAATGTAAAGACTTGTTTTTGAAATATAGTTTTAAGCATAGAAGCTCACCTACATAATATAGTTTTTGAGCATAGAGGTTCACCGGAGTAATACATCCATCTTGATTTTTTGAGCTAGAAATGCTCCATAAAGATGTTTCAATTTCCTCATCTAGGCATATTTTTATGAGCATGGTTTTGGGAGGATTATTAGCAATGAGATAGGTGAAGGGTTCAGATAATTCAAAATTCCAAAACTATGTCGCTAGTGTAGGTTAGGATCTTGTTGTTGGTTCGGGCGACTCCTAAGATAGCCCCTGGTAAGGGCTTAGAATGGATCCATAGTTCAATTTTATCCTCTGCCTTGAAAAGGCTTTCGACAGCTCTTCCAACCGAGCCTGAGGTTGGATATTCATGGTACATGTCGGTTAAGAGAAATTTCTAACTAAAATAATGTACTTTCAAAACTTATTTTGATGTATCATTTTCAGTTGCATAATTGTTTTACATAATATTTTATACTTGTGTTTTGTTACATCATTCAGAGCATTCATTTCATATTTAGTTTACTCTTTCAGCTCAATATTTTAATTTAATATATTGTTTCATTCAGCTATATTATATATCATACATTCACACGTATTTGGAACTGCATCTTTGTATGATCCATATTCAGGTATTCTGAAATGATAGCAGGCATATCATTAGGATCTTCTCCATTTAGCATTGGTAAGGCCTCCTACTCTACGGAGGGCTCCAATCTGTCTCTTTCCTTTTAGTAGTTCATTAAGGTAGTGGGGGGCCTTTTACCATGGGCATTGTTATATATCCAAGTGCTATTTTTTGCCCATAATCTTGCTTAGTTTGTGAACTAATTTGACTATAATCTTATATGTATTGATTAAATTGTGTCCATGAACTAACGTGTGTGATTAGCCTTTCTTGTAGGTTGGAATTGCTAATGGATGGAGCTTAATTTGAAGGTGACGGTCCTAATCTCGATTATAAACGCTAAGGGATGGATTATGGAATGCGAGATGAGCCAAAAGTGGCATTTCAAGTGAACTCTATGCCATGGAGAAGTATTGGCATATTCAAGGTCGTGGCACGGAGCAAGGACTTAATATGGAAGAGAAGGGACTGCAAAAACAGTGGGCATCCATGAAAGTAGCGTGTCACAGAGGCACCTTGCCATAATAGAGGTTGTGTCACGATGACCACATTGTCGTGATAGAGGTCGTATCACAGTGTGAAACTGGCATGACGCCCACCGTGTCATGCTAAGATTCCTCAAGTTCTAGATAAACAGTGAACATCTGCGTTGAGGTCATGTCACAGAGCTATATTACCACGTTCAGTACCATGCAACAAAGGTGTCATTCTTTTCCAAAATTCTCACATACTATAAATAGAACGCTTAGCTTTTATTTTAAGGGGACCCATGACTTTGGAGTGTAGAGCAACATCAAGGAGGCTTAGAACTAGTGTTCTTTCTCTTTTCTTTTCTGTTTTTCCTTTTTACATGAATCATTATAACTTTTTAATTTTGTGTAAGACTATGAATGGCTAAGAACCCTTATTCTAGGGTCGAGGACACAAAGTATGATTGTATAGCATACTATTGAATTGGTTTGAGTGTTTATCATATTTGGTTGTTCTTGCATTTTTTACTATAGTATTTTAATGATTCGCGATCATTAAAATACATCTTTACTTCTTGTGCAAACCCTGAATGAGAAACACTATATAAGAATAAAGAATGTGAGGAGTGAGATCATATCTTTAGTGAAAAACGATTGGATTTGTGTTTAGGATAGGAATATACCTAATACGCCTTACTTGGTTACAGAACG
The DNA here is from genome assembly GCA_018107945.1 of Datura stramonium. Taxonomy (NCBI): domain Eukaryota; kingdom Viridiplantae; phylum Streptophyta; class Magnoliopsida; order Solanales; family Solanaceae; genus Datura; species Datura stramonium. The sequence continues at coordinate 9,088 of JACEIK010017836.1, read as the reverse complement.
GGATGATGCATAAAGGCATTCAAATTGGATTATCACATCCCCACTCAACGATGTAGTTGTGAGGTCAATTCGATTAGATGATTAGAGGAAGGCCATTCCCAAATCATAAAATCAATTCGGTGAATCAACAACCATGATAAATAACTTAACAAACGTGAAAGTGTAGCTATACATAATTTCTTTCCTTGACCATGGAATCCTCCTTATTATTGATTACAACTTATTTCATTATGTCCATGCTTTTATTGTTCATTTTAGAATCATATAAAAATTAATGTATTCTTGGTTACAGTTACACTTGTTAATTTTATAGTATTACTTGATTTGGATATTTTCTAAGTCACAAGTCCCTGTGGGTTTGACATCTAGCTCGTAAGAGCCACTGTATTACTTGTATTTGGACTCAATAAGTTTTTGGTGACATTGCCAGGGACTTAGAAATTAGCAAATTTTTAGTTTTGCTATTTTATTTTGTAAGTGTAGACTTCTTGATCTTATCCACTGATTTTTGCAGATATCGGCTTGTCCTTGCAGTAAGCTGGCAAGAAGTAGGGAGTTGGTTGACCCACACCCTGAACTTGAATGATGATTGTATCAATAGAGTAGAGAGGCTTCTCTTCTCTACCCAATGCAGCAGGTTCAACTGGACGAGGTTGTTTCGGCAAAAATGGCAGCAAGACCAGTTCGCAAAGTGACAATTCTACTCTCTACCAATGTCATATCTAGTATCTACATACCAAAACTGGGGGNTCTACATACCAAAACTGGGGGGGGGACTATTTGAGTTGAAACAAAACATGGTGCAATTGGTGCACACCAACGGGCATTTTACAAGTCTCAGATATAAGGATCCACAAAACCATCTGCAGAACTTTTTGGAGATTAGTGATACAATTATTCCTACAGGAGTCTTGACTGGACTATGTGAGGCTCACACTTTTCCCGTTTTCACTATTGGGAGAAGCAAAGAGATGGTTGAAAGTAGAACCATCAAACTTAATTACAACTTGGGATGACCTTGCAATGAAACTCCTGATCTGATTCTTCTCGTCTAGCAAAACTATAAGCGTAAGAAGTGAAATTTTGAGTCTTAAGCAAAAGTCAGATAAAAATTTATATCAGTCTTGGGAGAGATTCAAATCACTTCTCAAATATTTCTCTTATCACCAACAGACAAATGAGGTGCTGGTTCATACCTTTGTGGAGAGTCTTGACCCGCACATAAAGATTTTGCTAGATTCAACAGCAGGTGGTCAAGCTTTGAAGAAGACTTCTGATGAGTTGTACACTCTTTTGAACCATGCTACACAGGTTAATCTAAAATGGCATAGTGATGCAACACGAGGTATGATAAAAAAAGGTCTCACACATGTTAGAAGTTGATAGAATCACACATTGGCATCTCATTTAGCTTCTTTTTAGCACCAAATGAAGACACAATTCAATAAGTTAAACTTGGTTCAACCTCAGGCATAGGTGAATGCAGTGCAACCCATTCTAACTTGGTGTGTAATCTGTGGAGGCATTGGTTATTCGACAGACTTGTGAGGAGTGAACCAGGAGTCGGTTAATTTTGCAGGTAATTCACATAGAGGAAATCAAAATGTCAGAAATACTTACAATCGCAACTGACAGAATCATCCTAACTTCTCATAAGTGCAGGGTCAAGATTTTCAGTAGTAGCAGTAGGGAAATCAAGCCAATGCTTAGTCAAGTAATATTAAGGAGATGTTAAAAAATATCATGGCTGATCAATCATAATTGGCTGCAGAGATAAAGAACCATCAACGGTCCATTAAAAATCTAGAGAAGAAATTGGGCCAGTTAGCTGCAGCTCAGAATACATGGCCACAATAGGGTTTTCCAAGTGAGACTAACCCAAATCCAAGGCAAGTGATTGAAATCACCTTAAGGAGTGGGTGAGTGATGACACTCGATACACCTCTTCCTTTTAAAAGAGGTGGCAACAGTCATAGTCGAAAATAAATTTCCCCAACAGATGTCAAGGTCGAATCCTACAGAGATTAAGAACGAATGATCCAAAAGTTATAAATCAACTCAAACTAGCTAGAGTCATGTCTAAACAATATAATTTAAATACTGGGGAAAAAGAAAAGCAATAATCAAGCAATCAATGAGAGAGAACTGCGGATGTGTAAGTGATGGGGGTGTCAACTAGATTAGGGTTTCTTAAAATGCTTTAAACTCAATTATAGCATGGGAAAAAATGGATAAAGCTACTACACCCTCTTGTTTTTCAACCACAAGGATGTATTAGCTTTGGGTTTTCTCAAATCCCAAAATCATAATAACAAATCAACCACAAAGCTTGAGGAAGAGTTAAACTATCTCTAGCCTCAATAATTTAATAGAGTTTGGATATGAATTTTGACTATCTCTAGCTTAGACCCACACACCTACACTCCAAATCCTCCCTATTGGTTCCTCACCCAAATCTCACTTCTCTCTTTTAAGAAAAAGTAAGATAATAAAGCTAAATCAATGTTTGCAACCATTAATTTTTTCAATTAAACCTTAGAGGAAACAATTGATCCATGCATATTAATCAAATTCAAGAAAAAATCATCAACACCCAATCAAGTTTTAAAAACCCATCATGTACACACCCCTAGATAATAATTTGATTACTCATGAATAAGAAAATAAATTATACCCATAAGAAATTCCTCTAACTTCATCATATTAAGTACTAAAATTAAGCTCAAAATCTACAACAATGGAGTTCTTGCCAAATGGGGTTTTTGAAGAAGATGAAGTAATTGTACTCTACTTTCTATCTTTATGAAACTTCTCTCTACAATGTTTAATATGACATAACGTGTGTATGTATAATGGACGTAAAAATCTGCAAATAAATTCCATAATTGCAGTAATTATTTGCATTTAAGAAAAATAATGAAGAAGAAATTACTCATTATTCAAACCCTAGATCATGATCTTCTACGTAAATTAAATCGGATTCTTATTGAAAATATTTTGGGGCACAAGGATGGAAGAATATCCTTGTTGAAGTCCCGCATACCTGGTAGACGAAGATCCTGTTCGAAATCTCCCTTGAAGCTTGAAGAACACCTTGGTGAAATCCCTAGGATTTTTGGGAAGAGAGGAGGAAGAAAAAGATTGAGAGAATGAGGGTTTAGGTCTAGAAGAACCCTTAAAAACGTCTCACAACATACCTAAAACGACATCACTTTAAATTTGGGAGCGTGGAATTTAACCAAACTGCCCCTGAGAAAATCTGAAAAATTGCCCGAACTGATGCAATGACTCACCTGACGAGTCATTATCCCACTCAATGACTCGTTAGGTCCACTCATCAGGTATACTAGAAATTATTGATCCTTCAGGCCACGACCAATGTAATGACTCGTCACCACACCCAACGATTCGTTCTGCCCTTTCGTTAAGTACATTGGAAATTTATTGAAAACTAAAACTTCTCCCTCCTAACGACTGACTTGACAAGTCGTTGCCAAGCAAGACGACTTGTCAGGTCGTCCGTCTCCACTGGACCGGCTCACCTTCCTTTACTGCTCCCCCCACGAGTCAAACCACGACTAGTGGGGTCACCTAACGGACTATTCCCTGACTCGTCCTACAATAAATTTCTGTTGGCTATTTCTGCTACACTCTTCTAACTCCGGGGTCTGATCTCTAGGACTTTTAGATTGTTACACAAACCCCTTAGAGATTAACTTCCTGGCATCAAGGTATGAAATGAAATGACCTTTAGGCATGACGGGACTACCTTCCCAAACTATGATTGGCTCATCTAGAAACTGAAATTCTACCATTCGAGTCCTACAATCAATTATGGCATAACAGGAATATAACAAATTCGTTCCTATAACAACATCGAAATCCACCATATCAAGCTCTATCAAGTCAGGTGTGGCGTCTCTATGATGAAGTAAAACTATATAATATAGATTATGTTAGCTAAAACTAACTCACCGATCGAAGTATAAACATTGAAAGGCGTTAACCAGTACCATACAATGTGTTATACCCCGGGATCCCAAAGATTAGACCTAGGAGTTGAAATGGAGACTAGCATCAGGCACATAATGAGACATGGGGTGACTCGTTGGTGCAGCCCACGAGTCATGTTGTTACTCGTGGGGAGGTCAGTGGGAGTTTGGAAAATTTACGAAAAAGGATTCCAACGGACGTGACCACGACTCGTGGTCAAGCCCCACGAGTCATTGTGTCAGTCATGGGGTGAGTAAGGAAAGAAAAGAGAAGAAGGAAGGTAGTGCACTCAACGGAAGGACCCCACGAGTCGTGGTCAATTCTCATGATTCGTGGGGAGGGTCGTGGTTAGATGATTGAGAAAATAGTGGGCATGGAGGCAGTGTACATAAGAGATGGTGGCCACGAGTCGTGATCTCCAATAACGAGTCGTGAGGTTGCCTGTGATGAGCCCTGGTGATCAGATGAGCGGTGTACTTGACGGAAGACTCAACGAGTCGTGGCCCAAGGTAACGAGTCGTTAGGTCCCTCATTGGGACCACCTAACAATTATTTTCTACGAGTTTAGTAAGGTCTTTTCTGTAATTTCTAAGATCCTATGGTCTAAACTTTGGCGTTTTGAGTTATGAATGGTGACTTTTAAAGGGGTTAAGTTCATTTTAGGCCTTATCTATTCATGCATGCAAGGTAGAAGACTGGAGAGGGTGATCTATCCTAGCACTCATCAATTTCTTATCGGGCATCTTAGGAAGTATAAGAATCAGCTACCAAAAGGTATATAGGGTTATGAATGGGTGATTCCCTTCACACCCATGCCCAAATCTCTATCTAAAGTATGAAATTCCTCTGTCTAATCTATGGGATTTTAACCCAAATGCATGAATCTCCTATTTTATACATGGGTATGATTTAATTATGATTCTACTGTTGAATTGTGAAGCATAGGCGATTTTTATACTGTTTTCAATTTAAAATCATGTTTCTATTTGTATAAATTTAAAAGCCATTGATGAGATGTTCAGGAAAGATGAGATTTGTGATGAATATATTATAATGATGAGATAGTATGATGAAAAGCATGTTTTAAAGCTACCCATGTTTACAATTACGTTTTCGATGAGAATTGAATATTTCTAAGTATGATAAAGCTTTGGAAAATGCCCACATATTATGTATGAATGATGATTTTCCCGAGTTAAGCTTACCACATTGTTTTGAAGCGAAGATTCCCAATGATATTTTTAGCTTGTGGTATGTTTTGAGTTAAAGTTTTCCGATGCCCAGCAATAGTCTGGGCAAAGGCCTACACCCGAGCAATATCCANGTATGTTTTGAGTTAAAGTTTTCCGATGCCCAGCTTACCACATGGTTTTGGAGTGAAGGCTCCCAATTATAATTTCAAATTGTGGTATGTTTTGAGCTGAAGCTTCTCATATGCATAATTTCACATTTGAGATGTATTTGAGTATTGAGCTTCTTGAATAGAAGATGTTGAGCTTTATTATAAAATGATGTAGATCATATGCATATTTTTGGGAGTAATGTCTAGCACCGAGCAGGCTAAGGGTCAATCGCCCTGTGCCTCTGAACTACGCACCAACGTAGGTTGATACTATTATATATATATTACTTCGGGACCTCCCTTGTGAGATGCCCCTGCTCGAATGGGTCTTAAGCTTGATATCGGTATCATGATATCATCCCTAGCCTTGGCAAGACTTTGGACGACCCTACCCACTTGAGTGTGATAGTTGGGACCATGTAAGATCTATCGAGGTATGTTGGTTAAAAGAAGATTCTCCCATTGTTCCTCATGATTTCAGATATTCATATTCATTACTCATGAGATTTATATATGCATGTACTAATGCAGGTTTGACTCAATGCTCATCTTTACTTATAAATGTCAGAATTCAACTTTGAGTCAATCAATTCAGTTGTGATATCATGAAGTTATGTTATATTATGTTATGAAGAGATCATAACTTTAGAAAGAATGCATGCAAGCCCTACTCTTAGATTCTTAATGTTTATGTTTACATAATGCATTGCCTTTAAATTATTTTACTTACTTTAGCGGTTTTACTTACTATACATACCGGTACATTTCACGTATTGACCACATACTCTATGCTGTATCATTTCATCCAGCCCCGTTCGTAGTCAGCTCATTAGATTGTGGGTGAGTCCTCATCTCCGAAGCACCAGACTATTCAGATTTCTTATATGTATTTCAGTTTCAGTTTTGTTGAGTTAGTTGGGGTCTTTTTCCATCAACTGGTCATGTTTAGAGGCTTTTCAAACGTACGTATATATTCAACTTTGGATTTTCTATTCTGATGTTATGTTTAAGTTAGACTTACGCTATTAGCATATTGATGAAAATCCAGTTTCGTGATTGAGTTATATGTATGCTTATGTCATGGGTTGACTTGGGGTCTCTCGGGGGTCCTTGTCCCGTGTTACGATCCGCACCTCCGTTCGGGTCGTGACAAACTTGTCATCAGAGAAACAGGTTTGAAATGTCCTAGTGTATCTGAAAGCCACGTTAAGTAGAGTGTTTTTAATGGGTGTGAAGTGTGCCACACTTATGATGAAGAGGCTACGATACATTTAGGAAATGTTTCTTTCTATCATGATCTATGTCGTTCCATGAAAAGTCTCTCTATCCTTCTAATTCGTGCTATTCGCAATAGCAGAATCATGGCTCCCAAATGAATGAATGGTAGGAGAAATGGGAATGGTGAAGGCCACAATGATGGTAATGGTAATGTGCACCAGCAAGCCCCACCAGTTCAGGAGCTCCAGGCACCGGAGCTAGTTGATCATGCTGAGTTTCGAGCCGCTATTCAGATGCTTGCACAGGCCTTGACTGCTCAGGTCAATCAGCAGGCTATTGCGCATGTTCCGAAAAATGGCAAAATAATGACAGCTCGAGTCAGAGACTTCTTGAGGATGAACCCACCAAAGTTCCTTAGGTCCAAGGTAGATGAGGACCCACATGAGTTCATTGATAAGATGGTCAAGATCACCCAAGTCATGGGGGTGAATGGGGTTGAGTGCGTGCAGTTGTCCTCTTACTAGAATAAAGGAGTCGCACATATCTGGTTTTTCCAAGGGAAGGATAGCAGGGTCGCCAGAGCAGGTCCTGTCACTTAGGAAGAGTTTCATGTTGCATTATTGGACTGGTTCTTCCCTTGTGAGATGAGGGAACTGATGGCAACCAAGTTCGTAAATCTGAAGCAAGGGAGAATGATAGTGCAAGAGTATGCCCTTGAGTTCACTCGCAAATCAAAGTACGCCCCAGAGTTGGTAGTTGATCAGAGGGCGCAGGTGAGCAGGTTCTTCATTGAGTAACGGGCTTTTTGGAAAAGGATTGCAAGACCGCTACGCTCCATCAGGATATGGATTTCCCTCAGATAGTTTTGTATGCCCAGCAGATGGAGGCGGCACATCTGAGAGAGAGTGAAAAAGAGAGCCAGGACCGATGACCAAAAATTCTCACAACCGAGGTCAGGAGATGGGCACCAACAGTAGATCCACTAGAGATCCTCAGCCCTAGCATCATTAGCTTGAGTGAGCCATCTAGACCGAGGCACGATCAGAGGGAGCGAGCATCAGGCTCGAGGGGTCAGAGCAGTAGAGCCGCAGATTCTAGCATCCCAGCTTGTCGCAGATGTGGTTGGGGGCACACGGGCCAGTGCTTGGAAGGTTCAGGTGCTTGTTTTGGGTGTTGGTAGCTTGGACACATGCTTAGAGATTGCCCATCAGCGGGACAGGATCATGTTGGGGGCCGAGGTCTAGCTTCTAATTCAGTAGCTTCTCCTACACACTCAACACATCAGGGGGCATCTACCAGTACAGCTGGAGGTCAGCATCAGAACAGATTCTATGCCTTAGCATCCCGACAGGAGCAGGAGGTCTCCACGGATGTGGTCACTAGTATGTTCTGAGTTTTCCATATTGATGTTTATGCTTTGTTAGATCCGTGGGCTACCTTGTCTTTTGTGACACCTAATGTGGCCAGTAGCTTCGGAGTCAGTCCCAAAGTCTCATCAGAACCCTTCTCAGTTTCTACTCCAATAGGCGACTCAGTTATAGCTAGATGGGTGTATAGAGGTTGTCTAGTTTCAGTTCTTCAAAAGGTCACCTCAACAGATTTGATAGAGTTATCCATGACCGATTTTGATGTTATTCTCAGAATGGATTGGAATAGCATGATATGCTTCAGTTAATATAGAACCATCAGACTTTTCGATGAGCCAATCTTAGAATGGAAGGGTAGTTTAGCTGTGCCTGTAGGTCATTTCATTTTCTACGTTAAGGCCAGGAAGATGATTTCTAAGGGTTGTGTGTACCATGTAGTGAGGGTTAAGGATGTTGAATCCGATACTCTGAGTATCTAGCCAGTCCTAGTAGTATGTGAGTATCCAAAGGTCTTTCTAGATATTTTACCGGGAATCCCTCCCAAGCAGGAGATTGATTTTGGTATTGACCTTCTTCCCGACACACAACCTATATCTATTCCTCCCTACATAATGGCTCCAGCCGAGCTAAGAGAGTTGAAATAGCAATTGAAGGAATTGTTAGATAAGGGTTTCATTAAACCAAGCTAGTCCCCATAGGGTGCACCAATTCTCTTTGTCCGAAAGAAAGATGGATCTCTATGCATGTGTATTGATTATCGACAATTAAACAAAGTCACTGTCAAGAACAAGTATCCTCTACCCAGGATTGGTGATTTATTTGACCAGATTCAGGGTGCCAAGTGTTTCTCGAAGATAGATCTCAAATCCGGGTACCATCATCTCAGAGTTCGGGAGAGTGACATCCTGAAGACAGCCTTCACGAAGTGGTATGGTCATTATGAGTTTGTAATTATGTCTTTTGGACTAATGAACTGTCACGCCCCGCCTTGGGGGTTATGACTGGCACCTAGTGCCCTATTAGGACCTGGACTGCTAAACTACTGAGCCTAAGCACCTCTGGTGCCTAGCTGGCTCTATCTCAGATTCCTGGAATCAACGGGCTATATAACGGTTGTAAATACAGCCTCCGGCCGACTGGGCCTATAGCCACCTGTCCTGTAACATCA
>JACEIK010017835.1:0-11594 GCA_018107945.1 Datura stramonium | reverse complement strand
TGGGTTGTAATAGATAGTATGGTGAGTTTGACTTGGATGCCTAGGATGTTTTGACTTGTTGTTTGTCTTGACTATGTTATGTTTGGTTGCTTTATTTTGGAGTAAATTTCTTTTGTTTTGTGTGAGTCATTGTAGTCATTGAGTAATGATGTTTCTCTATAATAGATGGATGACAGCCGTCTTAAGGGAAGTTTCATCATATTTTTTTAGGGTTGAGTCGTAGGTCATCCACTTGTGTGCTTGTTGATATTCTGCTTAGCCGCTATGCTAGAGTAAATAGAGTTGTCATCATGATTGCATGAGTGAGGATCCTTGAGAGATGCACATATCTCTTTAATTTAACTCAACATGTCCTTAGGTCTTAATTATGAATTTAACTTGTCATTCAATATGATTGTGGGAATGTGTACCTATAGAAACTGATTAGATTCTTGTTTCCATGAGAGGTGAGTTGAATTGCTTTGTATGTATATATGGTATCATCTAGAGCTTGCCTTAGTGTATGTAGGATAACTAGTTGATAGGGAGTTGAGAGATGATCAACGCACTTCTTTGAAGAAGCCAAGTTTTTTCCTATAATTGTTTTACCTTCCTAGTCATTCTTCCTACTTACCCCTTTTTGAGCTTAAAAGCCTTATTCTTTCTTAGCCTCAATAATAGCTTAATCCCTCTTTTTCTGAGACTTCAGACTTATTTATCAAAAGTAGTCTTAGGAACTTTGAGACTTGAAAGTAAAGGTACACCGAAGTATAATATTAAGGGAAGAAAAAAAAAGTTGTGGTAAGAAAAGAAAAGTGAGAAGAAAGGGTGCCCATAAAAATTATGTTATCTACTTGCTACAAGGGAATAGAAAAAGAGAGCTTTAATTGCAAAATTTTTAATTATTCTATGATTATAAAACTAGCAGTCAAGTAGTGAAAAAAATGGGGCATGAAAAGAAGTGACAAGGGTGAGTAGAGAAAAGGTGAACAAGCAAGGTAAGAGGTGGTGGAGAAGAAATGTGAAATATTTCTTAAAAGTGCATAGGGTGATAGTCATTATAAAATGAAATATCAATCCTACCATTCCCTTAACCGATGTTACAACCAAGAAAAGTCCTTGTGATCTTAATCTCTTGAAGCAATTTGGTAGTCTTAACGTACATGAAGGGCAAGCCTGTGGTATGTTGAATATGTGCATTACATCATTTATGAGTGTGAGTGTGCCTTACTTATTGTGTTCCATGTCTTATATTGATGAAGTTGAGAGAGGAACATCACTAAAAGTGACGGGCACATGAGGTCTAATTCGGTGTACTACTTCTTGCAGGTTTCATACTTAATCATGTTGGTTCTTTGAATTGAAAAGATAAGTCATTTACAGAGGTTGTGTGTTCTTGATTGTGAAATACCTCTATGTGCTTTGTTGAGAATTTTTGATGATAAGCCACTTTATGTATGCTCCACGGTATTTGGTTGAGTATGAGTTGATAAAGGTTTCTAGTATGATGGTGAAACATGAGTTTAGGTGTCTTTTAACAATTGTTTGAGGACGAACAATTATTTAAGTGTGGGGTGGTGATGTTGGGCATATTATTATGCCCATTTGCTATGTTTTTACCCATGTTTGATCATATTTTGAGTTTGTAATCCTTAATTAATGATTAAATTCATGTATGTGTGTGTTTTATGTGCTAACAAATGATTTGAGTTGATTTGAGCAGGAAACTAAGAAAAATGGGCTCAAAATGATTCAAGAAATGAAGATTCAAGGAGCTGAAAGGTTTGGTGCTATGGCGGCACCCCACACCAAGTCTCAAACTTCAGAGAACAAGAATTTCAATTTGGTTCTATGGACGCCAGCCCTCAAATTTCAAAGAATTTCACTTAAAAAATTTGGCAAGATGAGTGGCAACCCATGCCAGAGGTATCCAGACTTAGAGAAATTTGATGAACACCTTGGCGAGATAGAGGGGGTGGTGCGCTAGACCCTATCCAGAGTTGAAATTGCTAGAAAATTTGACTAAGTCTATGGCGAGATAGGTGGGGAAGAAGCTTCATCTGAAGGCTCATCTATAAATAGTGTCTTAGTTCATTTGTGAGGTAGTTTTGGACTTCTTGGAGCAGTATTGACTCATTTTTATTCCGTAGTTTGTTCATGAAAGCTTGTAAGTCGTTTGGAAGGAAGACAAAGTTCTATAAGTAGGTGTTCTCTTCTTTACTTCGTATATCCGTATGATGATGACTAAATACTTGTTTTTCTACTTGTCTATGAGTTGCTAAACTTATATTCTAAGGTTGTGGATATGGGGAATAGTTGATTGTTTGAAAGACTAGTTAAACTTGGTTTTGATTCTTCAATTATGTTTGTTTGTATTTGTTTGTGTTAACTTATTATTTATGAGCTTGATCACCTTGTAAATAATCTATTGTCCTTTGATTGAACTTGACAAAGGGAATCAAAAGGGTTAAAAATAAATACAGAACGGGAATTCAAAGACCCTTAAACCTTTGGTGATAATATAGAAGTTGTTGTTGAGGTTAGGGATATACCATTCAACACCGTTTAGTTGAAATACAAGTAGGCATAATCGTCGGTTCATTGTTCTCCTGAGAGCATAGGAATATAGGTGTTAGGGTTCAGGAAATATTTCTTGGATTCTAGGGATAATCACAAGAAATAGGATAATAACTTGCAACTAACAACTGTAGGAAGAATCATGTTAGTTTAATTATGTCTGGAAAATTCAACTTGAAACTAACCAAGTGTCATTGCCCTAGTCTGTAATCATTATTGAAATACAATCAAGCTTGCATTTGTTTTAGTTGCTTTTACATTTGAAGTTTTAGTAGTTTTAATTTCCAAATCAATCTTCATTTTACTTGTTTTGTAGATTAGTGAAATCAAAGAACAACCTTATAACAATTAAATTAACAAGTCCCTTGGGTACAATATCTAGACTTCAAAATTCTATATTAATTGACGACCACGTGCGCTTGCATGCACTTGGGCGACATTAGGGGGTATACATCAGACTCCATATTTAGCTCATGTAGTTACATATTGGTTATAGTCTCTCCCACAGTATAGTACAGTACCGCTCAGTCCAGAACACAATTTTCAGTTCAACTCGGTTATTCAGATTTCAGTATGTAGTTATGATCCTCAATTAGTACCTGTGTTACAGTTATATTCCATGTTTATCAGTCCAGTTGTGTATTTCTACTATTCTTACTTACATCTTGCATACTCAGTTGATTCAAACTACTGATGCATATTTTTCATGTTGTATCGTATCATGATATAAGTATAGGTTCTCAGACATAGCATCATCACTAGTTCTCTTTAGACAATTTTATTTGTATTATCTATTTGTAAGTCCTCATCTTTCGAGGATGATGATTTAGTTATATTTCAGTTCCTTGAATTCATATTTTAGAGTTAGTTGGAGCATGTCCCAACAACTCGTCAATTCTTAGAGGACTTTCAAACACAACTTTGTTTATTATTTTATCAACCATGTGTTCTTTTCTTTTGAAAAGTGTTATTCAACTATGTTTATATAGCTTCTGCTTCTATTTAATTCAGTATACCAGTGTGATGTTAAGTCATGGGCTAGCTTTGGGTCACTTGTGGCGCCAAGTACCATGTTGCGTCTAGGGTGTAGACTCGAGTCGTAAAAAACTTGGTATCAGAGCCCTAGGTTTAGAGTATCCAAGGATATCTGAAGGCCGCGCCGAGTAGACTCCTTTTCATGGGTGTGAAGTGCGCCACACTTATGACGGGGAGGCTACAAGGCGTTATTAGGAAATTTCCCTTTTGTTCATGATCTTTATCGTGCGTTGAGCTAATCTAAAAAAGGTCCTTCGAATCTGTACTTTACTCCTTTCATATAAAGATGCTTCCAAAATGAGGAAACGAAAGAAGGATCAGGAACGCTAACCGGCCAGCCCTACCAGCTCCAACAGCCCCTCAGGATGATCAGTTGTCCTCCGCTATATTTAGGGTGATGATTCAGATGCTGGCTCAGGCCGTGACTAATCAAGTGAACTAACAAGTGGTGGCCATCAATACCAATGGGTCTGCATCTATGGCCAGAGTTTGGGATTTCATAGGAATGAATCCCCCAGCTTTTCGTGGATCTAAGGTAGAAGAAAACCCGCAAGACTTTGTGGCCGAGATCTAGAAAATCACCCAAATCATGGGTGTAACTGCCACAGAGATTGCTGAATTGGCTGCCTACCAGTTGAAAGGGGTGGCTCAGATTTGGTACAAGTAGTGGAAGGAAGGGAGGCCGAATGAAGCAGGTCCAGTAGAGTGGGACGAGTTTGTTATGGCGTTCCTCAACAGATTATTTCCTCGGAAGTTGAGGGAAGCTAAGGATACTGAATTTATGAACTTGAGGCAGAACAACATAAAAGTGGGGGAGTATGCATTGGAGTTCACTCGACCGTCGAGGTATGCTCCGAAAATGGTCGCTGAGCTTAGGGCTCGAATGCTCAAATTTGTTAATGGAGTTTCGAATTTAGTTCTTAAGGAATGCAAAATTGTGATGCTTATCAAGGACATCGACCTGTTTAGCCTTATCATCCATGTACAATTGACAAAGGTGGAGAAGCTAAAGGAAATTGAGAGGGAAAACAAACAAGAGAAAATAAGCTAGTTCGAGTATGGCCGCCAGAGCTCAGGTGGGGGTAGTCGACCACAGCAACAGCAAAAACTTCCAGCACCCTTATCACCCAGTGCCCCTTCTTTCCGGTCTCATAAGGACTGAAAGGATGGAGCATTAGGCTCCCAATCCCATAGTCACTTCTCTATCACTGCACATTTTCATCTTTCTCTATGTGTGGCGAGAATCACCCTGGGGAGTGCCGCTTAGGCAAGGATGGTTGTTACGGTTATGGCCAACTGGATCACAGATTGAGAGATTCTTCATCAGCAGGAAGAGGGGAGACCCAGTATACTACCTCAACAGCCCTAGCAGGTCATCCATCTCAGTAGGGCACTACTTCAGGTATGGGTAGCAGGCAACGGCAAAACTATTTTTATGCTTTATCTTCTCGTTAGGATCAAGAGAACTCACATGATGTGGTTACAGGTATATTGCGCCTTTTCCATACTGATGTAAATGCTTTTTTAGATCCAAGAGCCGCACTTTCCTTCATGAGTCCATATATTGTTGTTCGTTTGGTTATTACTCCAAAAGTCCCCTCATAAGAATTTTTAATTTGTAGTCTAGTTGGTAAATTAGTTAGGACTAGCCGGGTATATAAAAGTTTTCCAGTCTAAGTGTTTGGTAAAGTTATCGCAGTTGATCTACTTGAGCTATACATGGTCGACTTCGACCTCATTCTTGGCATGGATTGGTTACATTCCTGTTAACTAGAGTCGTCAAGTTTCATTCCTAACTAGCCACTCTTAGAATGGAAGGGTAGTGTTTCAGTGATTAAGGGTAAATTTATTTCCTACCTTAAGGCCAGGAAAATGATTTCAAAAGGTTGCATCTATCACTTGGTTAGGGTCAGGGATTCCACTTCTAAGACCCTGACTATTCAGTCAGTTCTAGTTATTAGCGAATTTCCTTATGTCTTTCCCAAAGACCTTCCCAGCGTCCCTCTCGAGCGAGAGATAGATTTTCGCATAGACCTTCTTCCAGATACCTAGTACATCTCTATTCCTCATTATAGAATGGCTCCAGCTGAGCTTAAGGAGTTGAAGGAGAAGTTGAAAGACCTTTAAGATAAGGGATTTATCTCCTTGGGGTGCTCTAGTGTTGTTTGTGCTAAAGAAAGATGGTACGCTCAGAATATGCATCAACTACCGTCAACTGAACAAAGTTATAGTAAACAATAGGTATCCTCTTACCAGGATAGACAACCTTTTCGATCAGCTTCAAGGAGCTAGTTGTTTCTCCAACATAAACCTCAGGTCAGGATACCACTAGCTCAGGGTCAAGGAATATGACATTCCAAAACAACTTTCAAAACTCAGTATGATCACTACAAATTGTGGTTATGTCTTTTGACTAACTAATTCTCTTGCAGTATTTATGGATCTGATGAACAGTGTATTAAAGCATACCTGGACGCGTTCATCATTTTATTCATAGATGATAACTTGGTATACTCCAAGGATGAGGAGGATCATGCTAACCACCTAAGGATAGTGTTTCAGACTCTTAGAGACTATTAGTTGTTCGCTAAATTTAATAAGTATGGATTTTGGTTGAAGTCAGTGGCATTCCTTGGTCATGTGGTCTCAGGTGAGGGTACTCAGGTAGATCCTCAAAAGATTGCAGCGGTAAAAGATTGGCCAAGACCCATTTCCCCATCAGATATCAGGAGTTTCTTAGGTTTAGTTGGCTATTACCAATAGTTTGCACAAGCGTTTGCTTCCATTTCATCCCCTTTTACCAAAATGACTCAAAAAAAGGTGATGTTTCAGTGGTTATACACTTGTGAGGATAGTTTCCAAGATTTGAAGACTCGACTCACTACAGCTCCGATTTTGACCTTACCAGAAGGAACAAATGGGTTCATAGTTTATTGTGATGCTTTGGCCTCAGTTGCATCCTGACACAGTAGAGTAAGGTGATAGCTTATGTCTCCAGATAACTCAAGGTTCATGAGAAGAACTATCTGACTCATGATCTTTAATTGGTGATAGTGGTATTTTCTTTGAAGTTATGGAGATATTACCTCAATGGAATTCACGTGGATGTTTTTAGTGACCACAAGAGCCTTCAATATGTGTTCAGTCAGAAGGACTTGAACCTTCGTTAGAGGATGTGGCTGGAATTATTGAAAGATTATAACATGAGTGAACTATACCACCGAGGCAAGGCCAATGTGGTGGCTGATTCCTTAAGCTAACAGTCTATGGGAAGCGTTGCTCATGTCGAAGAGGGCAGAAAAGAATTAGAAAAAGATATCCACAAGTTAGCTCGATTGGGATTGTAGTTAGTTATTTTAGCTAAGGGCAGAGTTGTAATCCAGAGTGGGTCAGAATTCTCACTGGTGGTAGAGGTTAAGTCAAAGCAGGATGAAGACCCTATACTACTCATGCTGAAGGAAGTAGTTCTAAGAAAAGAGGTGGAGGCTTTCTCTAAAGGGGGAGATGGTGTACTTCGTTACTAGGACAGATTGTATGTTCCAAATGTAGACGATTTGAAACAATGAATACTGGAAGAAGCACACAGCTCTAGGTATTCTATTCATCCAAGTGCCACTAAGATATACCGTGACCTACGGGAAATCTATTAGTGGAACGGAATGAAGAAGGACATTGCAAAATTTGTAGCTAAGTGTCCGAACTACCAACACATTAATGTTGAACATCAAAGACCTAGGGTTATGACTCAAGATATCACTATTTCTACTTCAAAGTGGGAGGAAATGAATATGGACTTCATCACAGGTTTACCTCGTCCTCTTCGGCATCATGATTCAATATGGGTGATTGTAGAACAGATGAATAAGTCAGCACATTTTCTATTGGTTAAGAGTACCGACTCAACTAAGGATTATGCTAGACTGTACATCCGGAAGTTATTCAGACTTCACGGCGTTCCCTTGTCCATCACTTCAGATAGAGGTACTCAGTGCACCTCGTATTTTTGGAAGTCATTTCAGAAGGAATTTGGCACTTAGGTCAAGCTCAGCACAACTTTTCACCCACAATATATGAACAAGAGGAGTAGACTGTTCAGACGTTAGAAGACATGCTAAGAGCTTGTGTGATTGACTTCAAGGCAGTTGGGATGATCACCAACCTCTCATTGAGTTTGAATATAACAACAGCTACCACTCCAGCTTCCAGATGGCCCCGTTTGAGGCATTGTATGGTAGGAGGTGTAGATCTCCTATAGGATGGTCCGAAGTTAGTGAAGCTACCATGATAGTACCAGAATCAGTTCATAAGGCTATGCAAAAGGTTTATCTTATCAAAGAAGGTTGAAAACAGCCCAGAGTTGACAGAAGTCGTATGCAGATGTGAGGAGAAAAGAGCTAGAGTTCGCTATAGATGATTGGATTTATCTGAAGATTTCACCAATGAATGGAGTGATGAGGTTTGGGAAGAAATGAAAACTCAGTCCGAGATATGTGAGACCTTATAGAATCCTAACACGCATTGGCAATGTGGCATTTGAGTTAGAATTACCTGCAGAGTTAGCATAGGTGCACCCAATCTTCCATGTGTCCTTATTGAACAAATGCATCGGTGACCCGACCTCAATAGTGCCTTTAAATAGTTTTGGTGTAAAGGATAGCCTCTTTTATGAAGAAGTTCTAGTTGGGATCCTAGATCATCACGTTCGTAAGTTGAAGAACAAGGAGGTCGCTTCAGTAAAGGTGTTATGGAAGAACCGATTAGTTGAGGGAGCTACATGGGAAGCAGAAGCAGACATGATGACTAAATACCCTCATTTATTCCTTTTTATCTTCAACATCAGGTTTCAAATCCCTCCCTAGTACTCAATTCAGTTTCGTGCTCATTACCTCTATTTACTATGCCTATATTAGTTCGGAGTTGGTCACTCCTTCAGAAATCAGCTAATATTTTTTAGTTTGGGATTTCAGCTCATATCCTAATTTTTCAATTTATCTAACCTACATTCAAGGACAAATATGCCCAAGGGGGAGATATTGTAACACCTTAAAAGTTTCTAAGATCAGACCCAAGAGTTTAAATGCAGAAAGTAGGAAAATGTTGCCCAAGTCACAGGACGACTCATTTAGTGACCCGTGAAGTACTCCATGAGTCGTGAATTGACTCGTGAAGTGGGTGGCAGGCCAATGTCTAGTTGTGGTTAGGGGGTAACCAAAGAAGAAGCCATGAGTCTTGGTGTTACCTCATGACTTGTGAAGTGGGTCATGGTCTGAGTGCTGAGTTGAAAGTGGGATTTTCCATTGGCGACGACGAGTGAGGACCATGAAAATGCTAAAAATCACACCTCTTGATGAACTATGAAGCAAACATTACTAATAAAGAACCTAACTAGAGGTTGGGGTCGATACCACAGGGAATATGGAAGGAAATAGAAGAACGGGGGAATTTGTAAAAGAAATAAATAACAATGTTGAGAGTTTGAATGTAGATTCCAAATTAATGCAATTAACTAAGGTAAGTGTTCCCCATGGATTCATAACTACTTCAGGTTTTACATTAGTGATATATCCCAATATTTTACTTGTAGAACTGATAAGTAAGGTTCATCCAAATGACTTGTTCGTCCCTATTGGATAACTATACTCAATCACCAGGTCAGGTCTCATGAGCGGTTTCAAATTAACCAATATCAATATGTTCCAAATTTAACTATCCTGCGACCACAACTCAAGTTAATATAATGATCATCAATATCAAGGCTTTGTTGTAATTCTCTTTTCCTAATCTCTACCTCTCTAGGCTCAAGCAAGTAAAGAATTCAGGCATGTCCTAACGTTTCACACTTTTAAGAAACATTAAAGATCAAGAGAATAGAATACAAGCATTTAGAATTGGTTTAGAACATTTCGTGCAAACCCTAGTTTGTTAATTCCCTAGTTTCCACAACCCTAGTTTTGGAGGTTTTAGCCTATCATAATTATAAGTAAATTCATAATATTCACAGACAAAAGCATAAATTAATACTTATAATTATGATACGAAGAAACTCATTTGATTATTGTAAAAATAAGAAAGAACAATTCAATAATTTTCTCAAAGTATGTCGTGAATTAAAACTTATAATTCCAAGACTTGTCAAAAGCTTCACACACCACTTCCTCCTTATTACAAAGAAATAAAGGATATTTATAGTAGTAGATTTAAGCTTTTCCTGTTCCTTCACGGATTTGTTGGGACTTGTAGCTCCTTTTCCTAGTTGAAGTGGGATAAACTTGTTAGCACCTGGACAAGGCTGGCACACCGCACCTGGTATTGCCTTGCAATTTCCCCACATCGTGCCTCTTATCGTGTCGGTATGCTGGCACCTTGCGCACTTTATCGCACTGCAGTGCCTGTGCCTCGCGCCATTGGTAGCACTAGAATGGCAGTGCGCCGTGCTGCTGGTTGCGTTGGTGTGGACAGTGGTTCTAAATGTTTCAATCTTCGTTTTGTGCAACCCAAATTCTTCACATTCATTCTAAAAGGCTTAAATATACTCAAATCCATCACTTTTTTTTCTTGAAAACATCTAATCATGTGCTTTAGCTCTTTTCACAAATATATAACATAAACACATGCAAACACACATAATTTGTTTTCAGAACATAGTAAAGTATGGGAAAAATATTTCTAAGAAGTGCGTCAGTATTCCCTTTATCAGACCATGAGTCGTCCAGTGACCTAACGACTCGTTAGGTCACTTGTGGTCACTGGCAGTGAGGTTTAACAGTTCAAATTCCAGGGCAAATTTTGTAACTTTCTGTTATTTTAATTCCTACACTACGTCGTTTGGGGTTATAGGGGGAGTTAGTTGATGTTTTCTCTCATTCCTCTAATTCTCTGAAGTCTAGTACGTAGAAGAACTCAATATAGAAGCATAAAGAAAGACCAAGGGTTTCAATTCTCCTCATATTTTTCAAGAAATCTCTAGGGGGAATTTCTACTCCAGGTATGTGAGATTTTAACAAGGGAATAGCTCTTCCCTTGTGTCCCAAAAACCTTCCTAAAATCTTTATCAGTTCTAGCCCTTTTTGTATCAATGTTAGGGTTTTCTTTCAGTTCGATTACGAGTTTTCTTCTTGTTGTTATTTCCATTATTTTGAAAATTGTAGTTAATTATACTTTATGTTGCTATCTCTTTCCTTGGAAAATGTGTTTAGCCATAGTCTGTAAATGTGATTTGGAGAGTCTTGCATAATTTTTTAGATACAAATCTTGTTTGATTCTTTATTATACCTCGAAAACCCAAAGATCAGGCTCGGGAGTTGAAACGAAGAAAAACTTAAAAACTGGCATTAGGCATAGAACGGATCGTGAGGTGATCCGCGAGAGCAGCCCACGAGTTGTGATGTGACTCGTGGTGAGGATCAAGAGTTGGGTTTGAGATTTGGAAAATGGGATCCCCACAGATGTGACCATGAGTCGTGGTTAGGCCGCACAACTCGTTAGGTCAGTCCTGTGGAGTGGTGACTGAGAAAAGAGGAAAAGGATGACAGTGGACCTAACGGAAGGACCCCACATATCGTGGTCAGTCACCACGGTTAGTGGGATGATTCATGATCAGCTGATGGAGGTTATTTGAAAATCATAGGTAGTGTACCTGACAAGTGGTGACCATGAGTCGTGGTCATAGGTAACGAGTCGTTAAGTCACCTGTGGCGAGCCAAAAGGCCTAAAAGTAGTGGACCTGACGGATGATGCCACGAGTCATTAGGTCCCTCGTGGGGACCATCTGGCAGTTATTTTTTGCAAATTTAGTAAGGTATTTTCAGTAATTTCTAAGATCCTAAGGCCTAAACTATGTCATTTTGAGTTATGAATGATGATTTTCAAGGGGATTAAGTTCATTTTAGGCCATTTTCATATCCATGCATGCAAGAGTGATAGTCTAGAGAGGTGATCAAGGAAAATCCTTCAAGGTTCTCTTTAATTTCTTCTTGGGCATTCATGGAAGTGTAAGAACCAGC
>JACEIK010017833.1:0-11597 GCA_018107945.1 Datura stramonium | reverse complement strand
CACCTTCGCTTTGGATTTCCCGACTAACTGGCGTAGCTCGGTCAGTACTTCTGCTACTTCTCCCAACTGCATTCATATATATGTCAATTAGAACTAAATAAGCCAATATTTTGGAAGAAAATATCACTTTCAGTATATATATAGCCCAAACTTTGGCTTATCAAAAAACGGTCGAAAACTCGCTATTTCTCGAAAGCCCAAAAGGGAGAAATACTCACTTTAGGGCTAGGAGTATATTGACACTAATTTGGAGCAATTCCACTCACCTTAGCTTGGTAGCACGACGATTCGCCGGACGAATTTCACGAAACTAAACCCGCAGGAATGCTCCTTGTTGCTTAATACCTCGGTATCTAGGATTAATTCGAGTTTAGACCGCGTTTGACGGCGTAATCGGACGGAAATTTCAATGAATCCTTCATCCTCTCTGTTTTTCCCTCGATCTCTCTGGAAATTATGTGAAATATAACATTTAAACCGAAGTTGGAGGCTTTTATACTTGGGCCTGGATAGGGCCTCCGTGACACATTGCCATCGCGGAGGCCCTCCCTCCGTGGCACGTTGCCATCGCGGAGGGGCTCTGCCGTCTCCTTCCGCGATGGTTCGACGAATCTCTTATCCGGTCTTTCCCCGGGCCTTTTCCTAGCATGTATTACATTCAAAAACTCTTAACCAACATACGAATAGGCCATATACATGTCGTGAATTCACGGGGTGTAACAGATTGCTTATGCTTCGATGCAGCTAAGGAAGCACAAAAAGAATTACCCTACCTATGATCTAGAATTAGCTGCAATTGTTCATGTTCGGAAATTTTGGAGGCATTACTTATATTGTGTTCATGTAGACATCTTCACTGATCACAAGAGCCTCTAGTATATTTTCAAGCAGAAAGAGTTGAATTTGTGACAACATCGTTGGCTTGAGTTGCTGAAATATTACGACATAGACATCTTATATCATCTAGGGGAGGCTAACATTGTAGCCGATGCTCTTAGTCGCAGATCCATGAGCACCCTATTGCATTTGAGGCCAAAAAAGAGAGAATTATCTCAAGAGCTGCACCAGCTGACCAATTTAGGGGTCCGGTTGATGGACTCAGATAATAGTGGGGTTATAATTCAGAATACTGCAGTGTCAAGATCCAAGCCTAGTACAACTCAGAGGCAAAGGCTTAGCAGAAGGAGTCTTTGGCCTTTGAGATAATAGGGGATGGAGTCTTGAGATTCAGTGGTCAACTCTGCATTCCAAGAGTGGCGGGACTTTGTCTGTAGATAATGACAGAGGTACATTATTCTCGTGATTCTCTTTACCCGAGTTCGACGAAAATGTACCATGACATAAAAAATATCTACTAGTGGCATGGGATGAAGAAAGATATTGCTGAGGTTGTAGTATAGTGTTCCAATTTCCAGCAAGTAAAAGCTGAACATTAGAGTCCCACCGGGCTGACTCAGGAGATAGTCGTGCCTATATCAAAGTGCAAAGCAATCAATATAGATTTTGTTATAAGTTTACCGTGTACTAGGAGTAAATTTGACTCCATTTAGGTCATTGTTGATAGGACGATAAAACCAGCCCATTTCTTGCCAGTCATGATTGTGTCTCAGCCGAAGATTATGCCGAGTTGTACATTAAAGAGATAGTTCGACTGCATGTAGTCCCACTATCTATCATCTCTAACGGGGAGGCACAGTTTACAGCTAGATTCTGGAAGTCATTTCAGAAAGTTTTGGGGACGTAGGTTAACTTGAGTATAGTTTTTCATCCCCGGGCATATGGCCAAGCTGAGGGCACATTTCAGATGCTTGAGGATATGTTACGGGCGTGTGTGCTAGACTTCAAAGGAAGTTGAGATGATCACCTACCTCTTTTTAAGCTTTCATATAATAACAGTTACCATTTCATAATCAAGATGGCGCCTTATAAGGCTTTATATGGGCGGAAATGCAGGTCCCCATAGGATGGCTTGAAGTAGGTGAGTCAGGGTTGATCATACATGACATGATACATCAATCAGAAGAGAAAGTTGAACTTATCAGAAAGCATTTACTGACAGCCCAGAGTCGTTAGAAGTCCTATTCCAATGTACACCCTAGGGACTTAGAGTTTGATATTAATGAATGGTTATTCCTGAAAATTTCACCAATAAAGGGCGTTATCAGGTTTGGCAAGAAGGGCATGCTTAGCCCTAGATATATCAGGCCATACCGGATCCTCCGGAAGATAGGCCAAGTGGCCTATGAGTTGGAATTGCCTTCGGGGCTAGAGTCTGTTCATCCAGTCTTTCATGTATCGATGTTACGCAAGTGTGTAGGAGACCCTTCTCAGGTTGTCCTAGTCGAGGATGTTCGGGTCAAAGAAGAGTTGTTCTACGAGGAGACTCCAATAGCTATACTAGATCGATAAGTCCACAGATAGAGGACCAAAGAGGTAGCCTCTGTTATAGTCTTTTGGAGGAACAACAATGTAGAAGAGATGAATTGGGAAGTTGAGGATGACATGAGGTCTAGATATCCTCATTTGTCCCAAACCCTATGATAATAGACACAGACTCAGACCGTTACAGTTGAGGTGAGGTAGTTCTCAGGTGTTGTATTGTTGCTTTTGTTGCTATTGTAGTCAGTAGCTCACTTATTTGTTGTGGAGCTATGTTATTCCGCTACTTGTAGCATCCTATGAGACACCTATGTTAGGCTTTTTTGCTTTTCAGGTTTCCGAATAGTCCATATTGCAAGGGAGACTCTGCAGAAATTTTCCCGCAATGCCTAAGAACTAAGCCTCTTAAGATTGAATTGCATTCGAGGATAAATGTCCCAAAGGGGGGGGAGGATGATACGCCCCATGAATGAGTGTCGACAGGCTTAGTAATAAAATAGATTCCTTGGGATAATTTTTTTTGTTTTTATATTGCTCGGAAGTGAAATAGTAAGGAAATAAGTTTCCCGAGAAAAGTCGACCTCGGGTGTCGAGTGACAGCAGGATGGTTGGAGAGACACGCGTGCAGACGCACGTCAGAAGGGAGCTGCACGCATGCTGGCATACAGGGTCGCGCAACGCGCAGGCAGCTTGGCACACGGAGCTGTGCGATGCGCATGCAGGTTGGCGCAAGGAGCGATGTGTCATCCCCCTATCCTGCCGCGATGGGGGACGTGCCGCGGACCCATGCCACTGCCTCACCATATATATATATAAGTTTTATCTTGATTTGAAATTCATTTAAAACATTCGGATAGAGAGCAAACAACCTAAGGTGATTTCCCTCTTGGATTTTCATCAAGGTAAGGTAAATTAAGCTATCAAATCACCTATAATCACAAATTCTTCTTGGGTAATGATTTCTGGGCCTACGGAGAACATATCTATGGAGTTGAATCTTTGAAATTGGCCCAGTATAATGGAGCCCTAGCGGGTAAATGGTCATGGATGTCATCTCTAGCTGTGACTAGTATGTCTACAAGCGATAGTAAGTTTTTCTACCCTTCCAATCTATAAGTATTAATAAGATTTCACCAAATTGGACTCGTTCTAACTTGTTCAATTCTAATCATGTTCGAATTCCTACCCAATCAACACAGTCATATTGCAAGTTACTGATCATTATCCTCATCTATTTTCATTTATTTTGAGGACTCCCAGTTGTTAAACAATTTCACACAAACATGAAGGTCTTTTTACCCGACACAAAGCATAATCACTTACTTGAATGTTGCAAAAATCTTGCTCACTTCGTGTGTGTTTCAGTGAGTAGGGTTGGAACTTTATTTGAGTAGTGTTAATCTATCAAAAATCACGCTCAATCAATTGTTTTAAGTTACGGGTGTGAGGGAGTCGTGGGAAGTGTTTGTTAGTTCGAGTTTGATTGCATGAGAGAAGATTCTAAAGGATTTGAATTGTAAATACTTTAGGGAAAATTTAAAAAATTTGGGTCGAGTCGGGTCGACTTAAATAATTTGGCCCGTCACAACTCGTACCATGAGTCGTAGGTTGGACCTACGACTCGTTCGTAGGACTCATAACAGAGTCTTAAGAAAACTTACCTGTGGTCCTACGAGCATATCATATGACTCGTACCACGACTCGCACATCACTCTGAACTGGATAATACTTTGCATAGTGCATAACTATAGTGAGTACTACGACCCGTACAATGGATTTACGAGTCATAGGACATCCGTAACATGAACTCATGCATTAGGCCATATCTCTACTTCTCATCACAACTCAACCTACAGCCCATACAATGCTCTTACGAGTCATACTGAGGCTCATAGTACTAGTATGTACTACAAGTTTTCTACAACCTATTTTTGTTTCACCTGCACACTACGCACTCATAAGTCAATAAACTTGGGTTGCCTCCCAAGAAGCACTTTTTTTAACATCGCAGCATGAAGCAGGTGGTTCGGTTACTCATACTTCACCAAACTACCTAGTTGGTTAGCTCCCAAGAAGCGGCTGATTTAACGTCGCGGCACGAAGCAAGTCTCTTGACTAGTCAGACTTCGTCAAGAAACTCCGCCTCATCCTCAATTGCTGAGACCACTCCAAACTCATTTGGTTGCTTCCTTGATCAACAGACATTGAAGGTGACCTCATCTTTATTTAACCTGAATTTCAGTTGGCCAGCCTCCGTATTTACTAAAGCCCTCCCCCCAGTGGCAAGGAATGGTCTCCTCAAAATGATGGGACCTCAAAGTCAACCTCGCAATCAAGGATCACGAAGTCCGCTGGGAATATGAATCTGTCCACCTTGACAAGCAAATCAAACAGGATCCCCATAAGCTTCTTCACAGTTTGGTTGGCCATCAGTAACAGCATAGTAGTCGGTGTGGGGGTTTCCAAGCCCAGCTGCTTGAACACAGCTAGTGGCATCAGATTGATGCTTTCTCCAAAGCTGTAGAGTAACCTTTGTGAACTCAACGTTACCAATAGTACACGGAATGGTGAAGGCACCTGGATCCTCCTTTTTCTGGGCAAGGACCCGTGAGGCTATGGTGTTACAATGATACAAGTTACTCACGGGCTCATAGCTGACATACTTTTTCTTGGTAACAAGGTCCTTCATAAACTTGGCATATCCTGACACTTGCTCCAATGCCTCGACCAATTGTATGTTTACAAAAAATTGTTTGAGCATGGACAAAAATTTCTGAAACTTACCATCTTCCATCTTCTTCTTCATTCTTTGAGGAAACATTGGCGGTGGTCATGGGATAGACTTATGGATTTGTGTGGCCCCTTGTTTCTTTCCTTGTTCAGCTTCAGGCTCCTATTCAATACAGTCAACTCAGCCTTTTCCTTAAACTCTTTCTCAACAACCTCATCATCATCATCAATTATGCTCTCTTTCTTCCTTTGTTTTTCAACTACTACCGGCTGAGGGGGATCAACCATAGTCTTTTCACTCCGAGTCATCACAGCCATGCAGTGACTATCATTCTTCAAATTTTAGACTATGTTTCTAGGTAGTGTTCCCTTTTTTATGGGGTTCATGGATGCTGACAATTGACCCAGCTGCTGCTCTATTTGCTTGATGGCCGTGGCATGTGACTCAACTCTCTAACTCATGCCAGATATATCTCCCCGAATGTCTTTAAGTTGCTCCTCTATGGATCTCACCTTCTTGAGCATCTCATCCATCATGCTCTCCAATTTTGACTGTCCAGCCTCCCCCTCACATGCATTAGAAGGCACATACAATCCTGCTTGGTCGTTGCGGTAATCATCATTCCTTCTCCATTCTCCCTCTCACTTACTACCTCGGCTCCATCTCTGTAACCATTTTGGCTGTAGTTGTCTCGGTATCAGTTTTGACCTTGATTTCCAGAACCTTGGTGCCAAGTGTCCTATCCAGACCCTTGGGCATTGACCTGAAAACTCGCCACTTGGTTGTCCAAGAAGTTTGTCTCCTCCTCAGAATATGAATGCTTCGGCCCTGGTTCTTGTCCCTGTGTTCCCACTGCATTAACTTTATTGGCCCCAACACTTATGATATGCTTCATGAGTAGGTCTAATAATGTATGTGTGTGGGACAATTCCTAATCATGTTCCTCCTCCCGCCACAGTATTTTCTACGCTTTAGTACTATTGTTCAATGACCTATAGAAAATCTCCAACAAACTGTCATTAGGAATTTTATGGTTTGGGCACTTGGTCAACTTCTTCTTAAATCTCAACCAGATTTCATGAAATGCCTCTGTTTTCAGTTGTCGAAAATTGTAGATCTCATCCTTAAGCTGTAGCATCCTGGAAGGTGGGAATAATCTCTCTAGAAAAGCTTTCTTGAGCTCCATCTAGTTGGTAATGGAGTCGTTGGGCAACTACGATAACCATAAAGTGGCCTCCCCAAATAGAGAGAATAGGAAGAGTCTTAGCCTTATTGCGTCCTGACTGACACTGGGCAACCTGTACGCCTTGCATATTCCAACGAAGTTCATTAAGTGTAGGTTGGCATCATCAGCTACATGACCACTAAACACCTCTTTCATATTTAGCAATTGTATCATGGTGCTAGTGATGTCAAACTTTTCCCCAGCAGGCAAAGGTAGTGGTACGATAACTCCAGTTGACCTAACTTCATCAATATCAGATCATCCTCGTCAAAGAATTGAGGGGCATATCTCTGGCCTCGGTTGTCCCTTCCATGGAGACTAGCACTCATAACTTCATTTCGAGAATCATCATCTTCCTGAAGTGCAGCTTGTCGAGCTAGCTTGGCTTACCTAGCTTCTTCAGCAAGACGGGCATCACTTTGCTCTTAGTTCTCCATTCTTCACAGTGTTCTTTCTATTTCAAGATCCAAGGGAATTAGGGGGTTTCCGCTCCATCGAGTACTTGGAATCCACCAACAGACAATATGTGGGTGTCAAAAATAAAAATAAAGCATAAATGAGGAAATGACAATCAAAAGTTAAACACAAGCAATTAATCTAATCTTAGTCGTATTCCCCGACAATGACGCCACTTTTTGATAACATAAAACTCACACTCCTAACAAAGTATAAAGTGGACGTTGTAAATATAGAACCCAACAAAGAGGTTGGGGTCGAACCCATAGGGAATATGGTAAGAACTAGATTGATGCCGGTATTTAAGCATTTTGGCGTGTTATCTCCAAATTGGGGGGTTTATAGAAAAATAATAGCAAAACAAGCGTGAAAATCTATTATTGTTAATCAAGATTTGCAATTAACTAGGGAAAGTGTTCCCCATGGGTTCATAACTACTTCAAATTTACACTCGTGACTGATCCCAATGCTTACTTGTAGAATTGATAACTAGGATTCATCCAAACGATTGGTTCGTCCCTATTAGATGACTATACTCAATCACCGGCTTAGGTCTAACAAGCGATGTCAATTTAACAATTATCAATTTGTTTCAAATTAACTATCCTGCGAACGCAGCTTAAGTTATACAATGATCATAAAAATAAAGGCTTTGTTATAATTCTCTTTTCCTAATCTCTACTTTTCTAGGTTCAAGCAAGTAAAGAATTTGGGCAAGTTTTAATGTTGCACTTCGTTAAGAAACATTAAAGACGAATAGAGTACAATACAAACATTTAACATTGATTTTGAATCACTTTGTGTAACCCTAGTTCGTTAATCCATCATGGTTCCCACAATCCTAGTTGTGGAGGTTTTAGTTTCTCATGATAGTAAGATTATAATTAGTATTAAAAGACAAACACATAATTAAATACTTACAATGATAATTGAAAGAAAACCTGCTCTGAATATTGCAGGAAAATATGATGAACAAACTTAAGAACAATTGAGAATCCAAGTTTTGATTCTCAAGAATTGCTCTCCAATGTTGTCAAAAACTAATTACAAACTTGATAACAATCAACTCTAACTAATTCTGATCTTCCCTCTACTAAAAGAAACATAAAAAATATTTATACATACAATAAAATCCTTTTCCTAAGTTAACAGGAAAATAACCAAATCTGGGGCCGACACATCCTATGACTCATAATATGACCCGTAACAGGATTGTACGGGTTGTGCCTTGTCTCGTACAACCCTTGGCTTCTACAAAATTGGCTAAGTATTGGCATATGGTATGACTTGTAACATGATCCCACGAGTCGTACAACCCAATCATGGTTTGGCTCTGAGAACTTTGGCATCTTTTGAAGATTTCTACGAGTGTCTTGGTACGCCTAGTTCCTTGCTCATACGACTCGTAATAGCTTGTCGTATCATGAGAACTGCCAAGTCCCAAAAATCACTGAAGCTTTCCATGGCTCCTTGTAAGGGTCGTAGGTAGATGATATGATCCATAGGTTCTACCCATATCAGGAGACTTCCATTGTGCAAATTTCTCTGAATTATTCTATCACTCAAGTTACGACTCGTACCAGGATAGTACGACTCATACTGAGCGTCGTACTTTGTCTTTGCATTGTTCCAGTCTTTTAAACTTTTCCATGAGTCTCAATACGACTAGTACAATCATGGTACTACTCGTACTAAGATTAGTACTTGGCTACTTTTCTGCACTTTTCTATAACTTTTTGCATGTTTTTCACTCCAACACCTATTTTTCCTGAAAATAAAGTAAAAACACCTCATATTGATATAAACATACCTAAGTCCATGTTATTTTCCTAGTTTTAAGCGTCTAAAGTGTTCTAAACTCACAACACATCAACACCCTCAACTTAAGACTTTTGCATGTCCTCGAGTAAAGAAAACAAAATCTGAAAACAACGCTTAACTATAAAATAAACCTAGGATACTACAACCAACACCAATCAAAATTTACACTATAATCACAAAAAGCTTCTGACCCTGCTCCATGTAAACCAAATAAGATATGCACATCAAGTGGCCACAAACCATGATAAACAAGGATCAAGATATGTCATCTAGTTATTAGCAGAGAATCAAGTTGTTACCAATGATTTTCACACAGACAACTGGTAGAATAAAAAATAAACCATGTACCCTCACAGCAAATGAAGTCCCCAAATCACAGATATATGAAAATATGAAACTTGGGACCAAACAAGTAAGACTCTCACCCTCACAAGGAAGTTCCAAATACTACACATCGGATACCATAGGCTTGCCCTTATTTTCTCTACTTCGGCTCTTTGAAAACAGTCAGGTTAGGATCATTATAGGACTTTATTTGACTTGTAATATAGGCTTCGAGTTGGGTATGGTAAATATGGAATTTTAGTGACTAAAGCCTTCTCAGCACTACATACTCATGGCTACACTTTTCACTTATTTTACTCTCTTTGCTTTTTCAATGTTTTCCTCTCATTTCTCCAATTTTATGCAATGTATGGGTGTGGTGTGTTTTCAAAAGACACAAAAGATCCTTAGAAATCATGTTTTGCAATCAACAAGTGCACAGCTAACCATAAAAATTTTAAATAGGGTCTTTTTTTCCAAAACATTAAAACTAGTGCATTTTATTAGCTGAGTAATCCTAATCTACTTTTTAATAAAACAAAAACATCCTAAACATGTTGGTTCTACTAGATAGCATGCCTGAGGGAAAAGGAACACGACAAGAAAAACCCTCGGACGAATCAAAAATTCCAAAACATACAAGTACACCCCCTCCCCTTTTGAAAAGCATTTTTTGTCCCCGAAGCATAAAATATAGTAAGACAAGGGAAAGAATCATACCTGTGGTACACTAAGTGTTCCTGTCATCTCACAGAGGTGGTACCTTCGCTGCATTCGCCGCTAGCGCACTCAATGGTACATCCACAGGGGGAATGGTCACCCCCTCAACAGTAGTGGTCGCCTCTACAGCCTCGGTTATAAATGGGGCTGAATGTGGCTTGCTCGACGGGTCCTTTCCACATGCAAGCTTGGCATGGGCAGTGGTGGAGCTACCCGCTCCTCTAGCTCTCTTAAGCAGCTCTAGCCTATGCTCGTCGTGAATCTGCTGGCTCTCCAAACTTGCCCGCTTGCTTTCTTTCTTTTCCTTCTTTCTCTTCTTCTTTAGGGTCTCATCTCCAACATCCTTTGAGACCCTCTTCTTCTCTTTTCCTCCCTCTGCTCCAGTCGGCTCTCAATATGCCGTGAAATCAAGCTCATCGTCTATCCCGATACCGAGACCAAGAAGAGTGGGGGATGCTAGAATTGTCGGCTGTCGAGATGACAGCTCGGTCATTTGGCTCCGAAGAGCCCCCAACTCATCATGGAGGCTACCAGTGTCAGTCTGCTCTACCATACGCTCGTTGAAGTGGCTCTCAAAGCTATCAAGTCTAGCATGTAAGACCCGTGCAATCGCCTCAATCTCAGCCTTCACCCAGGGTTTCATATTCTCCATCATAAACTGCACCTTTCTCTCCATCACCATTAGTCTCTTTGCCATTTTTTGTCGAAATTCCTGAGGCATGAGCATGTATCTTGCTGGGGTCTAGCTCGAAAGACCCATAGGTGGTGCAACAGAGGTGCTGGGAGCTGCCTCTGAATGACCGCGTATGTATCCAGTGTCTCATCCTGATCCTGTGAGGTGGGGGCATTAACCTTCTCATCCCCGACTACTCGTGGTACCAGGACTGCGGTAGAAAGTCATGCTCGGCTCACCGGGTTCATTTCATCCCGGATCAACCTAATGTCTGTTGTTCGCTATCCTCCAATCAACCGCTCCTCACTAGGATGCACCTTGAGACCTTCCTCTATACATAATCTGAACACGAGATTTGAGAATGGGAAAGTAGTGCTCAGTCCCATAACCCGATCCCGGGTCTCCTCCACAATGACCCTCAAAATATTGATGGTGTATCATGACATGATACATGCCATCAATGCTACTCTGTCTACAATAGGGGTATTTACGTTCACGGTCGGTGCCAACCTGTGGCAAACTAGCGTCCAACAGACCTTTGCTATGAAATTAAGTGAATTCATGGTGACCTGCTTTCCACTAGTCACCCATTCTGCCTCCTTATCTTCAGCAATGACCCCAGACAGCCACTTAATCTAACTCTTCCTCTCCTTAATGCCTAACTGCTTGATCTTCTTCATGGCATCCACTCGGTATTCAAACTCCAATGTAGTGTGTGGTGGTATGAACTGAGGCCCATATAATACCCGAGTAATAGTACACTCAGATATGCCAATAGTGTGCCTCACACCATTACGCTCTCCAACTTGGGTTGATCTTTCGACTTTTGCCCATCCATTGCTTTCTGCTCCATGGTAGCCAAATAATTAGCGTAGAACTCTTGTACGATCTCTGAAGTGCATCGATCCGAGATTCTAGCCATCCACTCAAATCCGTAGTAACTGAATATCCACTTCATCTCCTCCACCTCGTTCAGTGCATTGGTGAGGATCTGCGACTCTTCTTGAATACTCCGCTTAGGGTGGCTCTTGGCGGTGAGAGAGAGACTATGCTCATAGATCTCTTGGGCCCTGGGTACTCTCCACTGAATAGTGCAGTTCGCCTAGGCGGGGTCTACTCTTCCTCAACATTGGCTACCTCATCATCGGATCTAGATTTACTATCTATCTCACGCCCCGCCCTAGGGGGTATGACTGGCACCTGGTGCCCTAGAAGGACCTGGACTACTAACTGGTGGGCCTAGGCACATCTGGTGTCTGGCTAGCTCT
>JACEIK010017831.1:0-11598 GCA_018107945.1 Datura stramonium | reverse complement strand
ACTTATCATACATACATTCAAAAACATAAAAGAGACTTGAACATCTGAACTGAGTCATGAAAACTAAACTGAGTTCTAGGGTCATAGCTAATATCTCAAGCTGTGCTGGAGCCGGTAGAAAACAAATGCGGGTATTTGGCCATCATATCTGCTTCGGCCTGCCACGTAGCTCCCTCAACCTGCTGATTTCTCCATAAGACTTTGACTGAAGCTATTTCCTTGTTCCTCATCTTACGGACCTGACGGTCAAGGATCTGGACTAGTACTTCCTCATATAAGAGACTATCTTTTATTCCTACGCTGTCCAATGGCGCAACCGAGGTTGGATCTCTGATGCGCTTCTTCAAAAGTGACACATGGAAAACTGGGTGTACAACTGCTAGTTCTGAAGGTAACTCTAGTCCATAAGCCACATTGCTGATATGCCTTAAAATTCTATAAGGTCCCAAGTACCTCGGACTGAGCTTCCCCTTCTTTCCAAACCTCATCACCCCTTTCATGGGTAAAATTTTCAGGTATACCCAGTCATCAACTGCAAACTCTAATTCTCTCCTCCGCACATCGGCATAAGATTTCTGACGGCTCTGAGCTATTTTCAACCTTTGTTGGATGAGCTGAACTTTCTACATTGCCTCATGAATCGATTCTGGCCCTATCAAGGTGGCTTCACCCACTTCAAACCACCTTATAGGAGATCTACAGGTTCTACCATACAATGCTTCAAATGGGGCCATCTGGATGCTAGAATGGTAGCTGTTGTTGTACGCAAACTCGATAAGAGGCATATGGTCATCCAAATCACCCTTAAAATTGATCACGCACACTCTTAGCATATCTTCTAGAGTCTGAATAGTCTGCTCAGCTTTCCCATCTGTCTGCGGGTGAAAACCTGTACCGAGCTTGATCTGAGTGCTAAATCCCTTCTTAAATGACTTCCAGAAATGGAGGTGAACTGGATACCCTTGTCTGAAATAATGGCCAATGGCACCCCATGAAGTTTAACCAGCTCACGAATATAAAGTTTAGCATAGTCCTCAGCTGAATCTGTGGTTTTGATTGAGAGGAAATGTGCTAACTTATTCATTCGGTCTACTACCCAGATTGAGTCATGCTGCCAATGAGTCTGAGGTAGACCCGTAATGAAGTCCATGTTTACTTCTTCCCACTTCCATATGGGTATGCTGATATCCTGGGTCATACCTCTTAGTCTCTGGTGTTCTACCTTGACTTGCTGGCAGTTCGGGCACTTAGCTACAAATTCAGCAATGTCTCTTTTCATGCCGTTCCACTAGTAAATATCCCTTAAATTGCCGTACATTTTGGTAGCACCAGGGTGAATGGTGTATTTCGAGCTGTGTGCCTCAGCCAGTATTTGTTGTCTCAACTCACCCACATCCGGTACACACAACCTTCCCTAGTAATGAAGCACCTCATCTCCCCCTTGGGAGAAAGCCTCAACCTCCTTTTTGAGTACTGCTTCTTTTAGTTTAAGTAGAACTGGATCTTCATCTTGTCTGGACTTAACTTCAACTACCAAGGATGAATTCGACCCGCTTTGCATTACCACACCACCTTAAGCTGAATCCACCAACTGTACCCCTAACTGGGCTACCTGTGAACTTCTTTCGCTAGCTCTCTCTTGCCTTCCTCAATGTGATCTACACTTCCCATAGACTGCCTGCTTAGGGCGTTAGCCACCACGTTGGCCTTGCCCGAGTGATACAACACACTCATGTCATATTCAACCCTGCCGAAGCAGCTTTCTTTCTTCAGGTAGTGAAGTCACTCTGCTTGTGTATATCTTGACGCTCTAAAGTCTTTATCTTATCCTTTAGCAGTTCCAACCACTATCTCTAACGCAGGTTTAGGTCCTTCTGGCTGAACACATACTGAAGGCTCTTGTGGTCTGTGAACACATCCACGTGAGCCCCGTACAAGTTGTGGCTCCATATTTTCGACGCGAATACTACCGCGGCCAACTCCAAGTCATGAGTTGGATAATTCTTCTAATGAAATTTGAGCTGTCTAGAGGTGTAGGCTATCACCTTGCCCTGCTGCATCAGCACGCAATCGAGTCCAACTCTGGAGGCATCGCAATATACAAAAAACCAATTTGTTCCTTCTAATAGGGTCAAAACCGAAGCAGTAGTGAGTCGAGTCTTTAACTCCTGAAAACTTTTCTCACACTCATCCGACCACTGAAATTTCACCTTTTTTTGGGTTAACTTGGTCACAGGGGATGCTATAGAAGAGAAACCTTCCACAAACCGTCAGTAATAACCCGCTAAGCTCAAGAAACTCCTAATTTCAGCAGGAGAGGTAGGTCTGAGCCAATCTTTTACTACTGCTATTTTATGAGGGTCTACTCGTATTCCTTCACCCGATACCACATAACCCAAGAATGTCACAGACTTAAACCAGAATTCACACTTTCTGAACTTGGTGAATAATTGGCGATCTCTGAGGATTTGTAATGCTATCCTTAGGTGATTGGCATGCTCTTCCTCATTTCTGGAGTACACCAAAATGTCGTCGATAAATACAATGACGAACATATCCAGATACTGCTTGAAAACCCTATTCATCAAATCCATGAAGGCTGCTGGGGCATTCGTTAACCCAAAGGACATCACCATAAACTCGTACTGACCATACCGAGTTCTGAATGCTATTTTTGGTATGTCACACTCTCTGACCCTTAACTGATGGTATTGTGACCTGAGATCGATCTTGGAGAAACAAATGGATCCCTGAAGTTGGTCGAACAGGTCATCAATTCTAGGTAGGGGGTATCTATTCTTAACTGTGACCTTGTTCAGCTAACGGTAATCTATGCACATCCTGAGGGTACCAGCTTTCTTACGCACGAATAGCACTGGAGCACCCTAGGGAGAGATGCTGGGTCTAATAAAATCCTTATCAAGAAGATCTTTTAGCTGCTCCTTCAACTCCTTAAGCTCAGCTGGATCCATTCTGTAAGGAGGGATGGAGATAGGCTGAGTATCCGGGAGAAGATCTATTCCGAAATCTATTTCCCGTTCAGGGGGAACTCCGGGAAGATCCTCAGGAAGAACATTTGGGAACTCACTGACTAGAGGAACTGACTGGAGTCTCAGATTTAGATATCCTTGACCCGAACCAGATGATATATACATCCTTTGGGAATTATTTTCTGGGCCTTAAGGTAGGAAATAAACCTACCCTTAGGCGCTGAACACTGCCCAACCATTCTAAAAATGGATTATTAGGAAATTGGAATTTGACAACTCTAGTTCTGCAATCAACTGAGGCATAGCGGGAGTGTAACAAATCCACGCGGAGAATAAGGTCGAAGTCGACCATGTCTAGCTCTACCAGATCAGCTGGAATTACTTTGTTCAGGATTGTTACTGGGCAATTTCTATACACCCGACTGGCTCTAACTGACTCACCAACTGGGGTAGAGACTAAGAATGGTTCTGAGAGGACCTCTGGACTTATACTGAACTGAACTGCTATATACGAAGTCATGCATGAAAGAGTAGCTCTTGGATCTAAGAGGGCATATACGTCTAGATGGAAGAGACGTAACATACTAGTAACTATGTTAGGTGAGATTTCCTGATCCTAATGAAAAGATATAGCATAGAAATGATTTTGGTGCTAACCGCCACCTGTACCTAATGTGTTAGCCTGCTGGGCTAGTCGACCTGCTGGAGCAAAAGATGTGGTAGATTGTGATCTCCCTCGCCCGACTAACAAGCACTCCCTAAGACTGTATCCAAGCTGTCCACACCCAAAGCAACCCTCTCGTCCCTAAAGGCATTCTCCTGGGTGATTCCTACCACACCTGGGACAAGATGAATACTTGTTCCCGGTACTGTGAGCCTGAGACTGAGTGCCAGATTACCCACCCCTCCAATCCTGGAGGGACCAAAAGGCTGGGGCGATGGCTGAACTAGGTGTTGGGGCTCTCTACTGCTGTTGCTGCTGTGGGCGACTACTATCACTAGACCTCTGATGGCCGAAATCTGACTGGCCAATCCTTGCTCACTTGTTCTTACGTTCAATTTCTTTCAGCTTCTCAACCTCAATCTGCTGAGCATACACAATTAAGCTAGAGAGATCCATATCCTTGATTAATATTGTCGTCCTGCACTCCTTGAGGACCAGATTAGATACTCCATTTACGACTTCAACATGCGAGCCCTTGGCTCGGCTACCATCTCCGGAGCATACTTTGATAGTTTGGTAAACTTTAGAGAATATTCCTCTACTGTTCTATTTCCCTGAGGAAAATTCATAAATTCCTCCATCTTAGCCTCCTTCAGCTCCTGAGGGAAAACCTGTCCAGAAAAGTTGTGTGGAATTCTTCCCACTCCAATGGTCCTGCTTCCGTTGGCTGTCCTTCCTTCCAGACTTGGGCTACTCCTTTCAGCAGCTAGGCAGCCAAATTAGCACTTTCAGAGGAACTGACATCCATAATTTGGGTGATTTTTCTAATCTCATCTACAAACCCTTGTGGGTCCTCTCCCACCTTCGTTCCATGAAAATATGGAGGGTTCATTTGGGTAAAATACCCCAGAAGCAGCTGCAGACCCATTTGTGGCTACTGGAACCACCTGCTGGTTCACCTGGTTGGTGACTGTTAGAGCTAGCAATTGAATGGCCGCCCTGAATTCAACGGTGAATATGGATTCATCCTGAGGAGCTGCCTGGGCTGATAGGGTAGGTTTGTTGACACTAGAAGCCCTTCTTCCATTACCACGTTTGGGAGGCATGGTTCACTGAAATGAAACAGAGCACAAATTAGAAGGGAATTTCTGGAATTTTAAATTTAACACACGATAAAGAATATGAACAAAAGGGGATTTTCCTAATAACATCTCGTAGCCTCCTCGTCATAAGTGTGACGTGCTTCACACCCATGAAGAGGACTCTACTCGATGCTGATTTTACACTTTCCGAGGATACCCTAAACTTAGGGCTCTGATACCAAGTTTGTCACGCCTCGAGCCTACACCCTGGGAGTAACACCGTACTTGAAGCCACAAGTGACCCCAAGTCAACCCTAGGTCTATCAGTTACTAGCATTTTGAGTAGACAAGCACAACAAAACTTTGAAATAATATCATAAAATATTTATGAGAAGTAAGTTTGAAAACATAAAGTTCAAACAATTGAATAATACTGAAAATCATGTCTTTCTAAAAGCCATCTAATAGAGGAGTTGCTGGGACACACCCCCAGCTAACTCTAAGTCTAACTGAAACTAATACATGACAAAAAGAAGGAAAATAGTGCCATCAAATGATAAGGACTCACACTTCAACTGATGCGATGGAGAATCTGAACTGCGGCAACTAGCAATGTTGAGTCTGAGAACCTGCAGCTATATCATGAAATGATACAACATAAAAGTATGCGTAAGTACTTTAAATGTACTGAGTAAGTGGGAGGAACATAACTAAATATAAAGTCTGAGCTGAAATGACACGTAATGACCAACTGGTAAGCTGAAGTGAACTACTAATATAATTTGGAATGGTCAAGATGACCCTGTCTGATTGTCAAGGACATGCCGTAAGTATGAAACACTGAATCTAAGATACTGTACTGAACTGAGCTTCTTATTCTAATACTAGACTGGACTAACTAGTGGGAGAGTCTATAACCGACATATAACCACATGAGCTAGATATGGAGTTCGATGTATACACCCCACTGGTAGGACCCAATATACCTTTCCAGGGTATAAAGGCAAGAACTGAGTGATCACAAACATTTGGGGCCAATCAGGCCAAGTAATACTATAACCTACGTTGGCAATGTAGTTTTAGGAACCTGGATGCACTGGAACCCCGACCCGCTCGGTGCTAAGTCCTACTCCCACTGGAAAACCTAAACTGAACTATTAAGTTGATAGCTTGAAACTGGGGTCCAAGACTAGTCAGGGACGTATAGTTGCATGTACCCTAAGTGTCTTATCGGACCAGATTTTGAAACTGGGTTCTAGACTGGTCAGAGTTGCTCATCTAGAGCGTTGTGACCTTCTAAGAACAATATATAACTGAACTAGGGTCATGGGGCTGGTTAGAGCTATATGCTAGAATGTCATGACTGCCTAATGGACCAAAAACTATAAATTTAAGGCTGATTCTAATAATTGAGAGGCACCACTGACACCTCGAAATAATACTGAAGTCAAACTGATCAGTTGACGATTTTTTGAAAGATTCTGAAGAGACTCTATGTTCTAACTAGTCTGAACTACTAGCAGCTAATAGAGAACTCAACTTATCCCAACAACATGGGAACTTCGTAATGTAGAGCAATTTCGAGAATTCTACGAATTTCATTCAACAGAGCTAAAGTCATTCTCAATAATTGAATACTTAACATATATACATATATATAGGAAATTCTAGAAAGTTCAGCCCAAATCATTCTTCATTCAATATAGGAAATTTACTAAGCAAAATCATAACTCAAAAATTAGGGCTTAGATTTACTTTTGTATAAACACTGACAATTTGATAAGGAATCTGACAATTTGATAAGGAATTTATGGGGGTCATATCAACAATATACATGAACATTTTTCTAAGTGAAATCAACGAAAATAAACATGAAACCTTTTCATACTCAAAAACTTAGGGCTTAAAACTCGATAGAGGAAATTGAGAGGATTTTGTAGACACAAGGGAAGAACAATCCCCTTGCTAAAACCCCACATACCTGACTAAAATTCACCCAAAGAAGGGGACTTGAACTGCTGCGATAGCTGAGAACACTAAGCTTGCTTGAGAGTTTTCTTGAGGAACCCTTCGATAGATTTCTGAGAATAAACGTGTGAATGAGGGGAGGAACCATCCCAACCCTCTAATAAGTCTGATTTTACGTTCAAAACGACATGGCTTAGAGCTTAGGAGAATAGGAAATTACTAAATAGCCCTTAGAAATTTGCTGGAAAAAACTGTTAGGTGCCCCTAACGGGTGATCTAACGAGTCGTGGTGACTGACCACGACTAGTGGTCACTCCCGTCAGGTACACTTTATGAGATCCTCAATAGGTCACCATGAGGGACCTATTGAGTCATTATCTATGACCACGATTCGTGATCACCAGTCGTGGACCACACTGTCTCATTTTGGAGATTTAATTCTTAGTCCTATAACGAGTCGTTGCCACAGGTGACAACTTATTTCACCCACTCGTCGAGTACACTATTCAACTAAAATCTTCCCAACTCAGGCCTGACCACGAGTGACTTACTGACCATGAATCGTGACGTCCCTCGTTTGTTACACTGCCTCCCTCCTTTACATTAACAAGCCTTCTCATCACAGCTCACCTAACTAGTCGTGAGGTTACTTGATGACTCGTCAGGTGGGCCGACCTACAATATTTCTGTAGTTTTCCAAATTTCCTGTTTTATGCCTTGGAACTGGATTGAGTTTCCGGTTTGTTACAGCATCACTAGTCTTTCTATCTTCTTAAGCCTGTCTAGCAGTGTTGGTGAGTCCTCATCCTTCGAGGACATTCAGTTATCAATTGTTATGTTCTTTTAGTTACAGACTTTGTCGAGCTAGTTTGGGATGTTTTCCCATAAGCTCATCAGTTATATTCGAGGCTTTTAAGACATTATGTAGAAATCAACTTGTCATTGTTTACTCTATTTTAGATTGATATGTATGCACACTTCCGCTTAATTATGTTTTATTTTATCATCTTTCTGCTTGTTGTATGCTCTTAGCTTCTATGTTCATGCCATGGGTCGACTTGGAGTCTCTCGAGTTTTTTTCCCATGTCTCTATCTGGGCCTATGTTCGGGTCGTGACAAACTTGGTATTAGAGCAATATATTTTGAAGTGTCCTAATATGTATTAACTCCATGTTAAGTAGAGTCTTTTTCATGGGTGTAAAGTGCGCCACACTTATGACGAACAGGCTACAAAACATTTAGGAAAACTTCCCTTCTTTCATGATCTATGTGATGCGATTAAATGTCACTTTATCCTTCTAACTCATGCTATATGCTTGTGCAGAATCATGCCTTCTCGCTGAGTTAATGAAGATGAAACGGAAATGGAAATGTCCATGAGAATGGCAAAGGGGATGGGCACCAGCAGGCCCCACTATCCCTCGAGGATCATGTGCCCGAGAAGGTGGCCCATGCAGCGTATAGGGCTGCCATTCAGATGTTAGCTCAGGCTTTGACCGCCCAAGTCAACCAATAGCTGGTAGCACATGTTCCTCAAAATAGGAATGCGGCGTCAGCGAGAGTCAGTGACTTTCATAAGATGAACCCTCCGGAGTTCCTTGGATCAAAGGTGGATGAGGATCCATATGAGTTTATTGATGAGGTATAAAAGATCACCCAGATTATAGGGGTGACAGGGGAGGAGTGTGCGGACCTAGCTTCTTATCAGTTGAAAGGGGTTGCCCACATATGATTCAGGCAACGGAAGGATAGAAGGATAGTTGGAGCGGGTCCCACTGGTTGGATGAGTTTCTCACCGCTTTCTTGGATCGGTTCTTTCCTCGAGAGATGAGGAAATCAAAGCAGCTGAGTTTGTAAACCTGAAGCAGAATGATATGACAGTTAAAGAGTATGCTTTGGAGTTCACTCAGTTGTCTAAGTATGCACCAGATATGGTGGCTGATTAGAGAGCTCGGGTGAGCAGGTTTGTGCACGGGATAGTGAACGACCTGGTCAAGGATTATAGGACCACTATTCTTCACCAGGACATCAATTTTCCACGATTGGTTTTGTATTCCCAGCAGATGGAGGCAGTGAACTTGAGAAAGAGAGAGGCCAAGAGGGCCAGGACAGATAGCTATGGGTTCTCCTAGTAGAGATCGGGAGGAAAACATTGCCAGCAGTCTCATTATAGGTCATTAGCTCCAGCGCCATCATCGTCCAGTGCTCCATCTAGACCATGAGGTGATAAGAGGAACAGAGCATTAGATTCGAGGGGACAGAGGAGCTGCAGGCAGAGCGTACCTTCCCGGCCTGCAGGAAGTATGGAAAGAGTCATGTAGGGGAGTAGTTGTTGGGATAAGATATCTGCTTTGGGTGTGGTAGATCTGGCCACTGGCGCCAGGAGTGTCCGTTGGTTAGACAGGGTGATGGTAGAGGTCGTGCTCAAGCAACTAGCTCCGCAGCAGTACCAACACGCCCAACTCAATAGGGTGCATCCACCAGTGCAGGTGGTGGCCAGCTCTAGAACAAGTCTTATGCCCTTGCTTCTTTCCAAGAGTAGGAAACTTCACCAGATGTGGTCACCGGTATGTTACGAATATTTTACTTTGATGTATATTCCTTGTTAGATCCAGGGGATACTTTATCTTTTGTGACACCCTATGTTGTTAGTAGTTTCGGAGTATGTCCCCAAATCCTATCAGAATCCTTCTCATTCACTACTTTACTCAGTTATTCAGTTATAGCTCGATAGGTATATAGAAATTGCCCTACCACAGTCCTTCAGAAAGTCACCTTAGCAGATTTAGTAGAGCTAGCCATGACAGATTTTGATGTTATCTTTGGCATTGATTGGCTACATGCATGTTATGCCTCCATAAATTGTAGAACCTGTGCAGTAAAGTTTTTTGTTTCCGGGTGAGCCAGTCCTAGAATGGAAGGGTAGTTCACCTATACCGGTAGGTCACATCATTTCCTACCTTAAGGCTAGAAAGATGATCTCTAATGGTTGCGTGTACCATCTAGTTAGGGATAAGGATGCTACATCTGAAACTCAAACTACTCAATCAATTCCTGTAGTGTGTGAATATCCAGAAGTGTTTTTAGTTCATTTATCGGGAATTCCTCCCGAGTGGGAGATCGATTTTGGTAATGACCTTCTTCCCGATATGCAACCTATATCTATTCCTCCTTAAAAAATGGCTCCAGCTGAGCTAAAGGAGTTGAAGTAGCTGTTGAAGGATCTTTTAGACTAGGGTTTCATCAGACCAAGCAAATCCCATGGGGTGCACCAGTTATCTTTGTTCGAAAGAAGGATGGTTCCCTTCGGATGTGCATTGATTATCGGCAGTTGAACAAGGTCACCATCAAAACTAGGTTTCCTCTCCCCAGAATTGATGACTTATTTGACCAACTTCAGGGTGCCAAGTGTTTCTCAAAGATAGACCTCTGATCCGGGTATCATCAACTCAGGGTTCGGAGAGTGACATTCCGAAGACAGCCTTCAGGACTCGGTATGGTAACTATGAGTTTGTAGTTATGTCTTTTGGACTAACGAATGCTCCTGCATCTTTTATGGATTTGATGAACACGATGTTCAAGACGTAT
The DNA here is from genome assembly GCA_018107945.1 of Datura stramonium. NCBI lineage: Eukaryota > Viridiplantae > Streptophyta > Magnoliopsida > Solanales > Solanaceae > Datura > Datura stramonium. The sequence goes on along the minus strand of JACEIK010017831.1, from coordinate 1,306 downwards.
ATGGATATGTTCGAGATCGTGTTCATAGATGACATTCTCATATACTCTTGGAGTGAGGAGGAGCATGCTCGATCGTTTGAGGGTGGTGCTACAGAATCGGAAGGATCACTAGTTATATGCTAAGTTTAGTAAGTGCGAGTTTTGGCTAGACTCAATAGAATTTTTGTGTCATATGGTGTCAAGTGAGGGTGTACAGGTGCACTCTCAAAAGATAGAAGCTGTGAAGAATTGGCCTAGACCATTGAGTGCTTCGAATATCAGGAGTGTCTTAGGTTTAGCTGGTTATTACAAGAGGTTTGTGGAAGGGTTTTCCTCTATTGCAGCACTATTGACTAAGTTGACCCAGCGGAAAGTGAAGTTTCAATGGTCAGAGGCTTGTGAGAAGAGCTTCCAAGAGTTGAAGACTCTACTCACCTCAACGCTAGTGTTGACTATACTTGAGGGTACCAATGGGTTTGTGGTATATTGTGACGCCTCGAGGATCGGCCTTACCTATAAGCAAGACTCTACTATACACTTCTTGTAGACTCCCTAGGATACGACTTCGCTTTGATACCAAGTCTGTCACGCCCTATAACTGGGGGGAGGGCGTGACTGGCTCCCCATACCTGACTGACTGGAAAGCCGGCTATATGACATCTGTAACTGTACCACTTAGGCTGTCCAGGCCACCTGCCAGAATCAATTAAAGCACAAACTGGACCCATAATGTCTCAACAATACAGGGTAAACAACTGAAATGCAAACAAGGATATGAGTATGCTAAACTAAACAACAAAAAGCCGACAAGGCCACAAACTGAATACCATTGTACACACTAAGTCCACACAGCCTCTAAAGAGTAAACTGACTGATGGCCAGAACAGGGCTCCGACCTACCCATAACTGCATCTCAAAACTCTAACTGAAACAAAACCAATCTTATCTTCAGAAAGAAAGGAGCATACCAACACATCCACTAATCTCACGAACTACTACTGCAACTGGCAATCCCGACCTCTACCTGCACCTGCGGAACGAACGCAGGTCCCAAGGCGAAGGGACGTCAGTACGAATGAAATGTACTGGTATGTAAGGTAGAAAACTGTAAACATGTTAGATAGCAATGACAACTGAGCCAAAAATAAGGAATAACAACAACCTGGAATCCTGAAAACTGAAACCTGGCAATAAGTCAATACTGAAGTGCAAATGCAACCAAGTAATGCACAAGAAAAACAATAACTATAATGCCAACAACCAACCAATAATAAATCTATATATAAAATTCGTCTAGCCAGTGTACCATACCATGGAAAAATAAAAG
>JACEIK010017830.1:0-11601 GCA_018107945.1 Datura stramonium | reverse complement strand
TTACCTCTTGGTTTACCTTTTTTTCCTTTGCATTTTTCTTTTCAAATTCTACTTCCGACTTATTAGATATTTGTTAATACTAATCTTAATAATCTGTTTAATCATTATTTTGGAGGGTTAAAAGTGGTTATTTTTTAAAAATAAAGTATTTAGCTAAATTTTTAAAAGAAAATAAGTCTTTTTAGGAAGTAGCAGAAACTGTTCTTTAAAACCTAAAGTAATAGTTATTCCCCAAAAATATTTTTAAGAAAAATACACGTAAAAGTACTTTTCAAAAGTTTGGCCAAACATTAATTGCTTCTCAAAAGTACTTTTTAAATTTATTGGCCAAAAAAGTACTTTTTAAACCTAAAGTAATAGTTATTCCCATTCATTTATTTTATCATACCGTGGGTTAAAAAATTGTGATGAATAATTAGTTAGTTTAATGAAGAAATGATTGATGTATAAATTAGCAAAATTATAATTGATTTTAAAGTGTTAAATGATAAGACTTTAATATAAATCGCATCCCATAAAACACGATTTATAAATAGCATTCCTCAAACACGATTATAAAAGTAAAGTAATAAAGAGTAAAGAAAAAAATAAAATAAATATCAATTCAGGGTGATGTAGTATTCCTCAAACACAATTTATAAATAGCATTAACTCGATTTACAAATCACTACAGCTAACAATTCCTCCTTACAAATCATATTCGATATACACTAAATAGCATCTGATAAAACAATTTATAAAATTCAAACACGATTTATAAATCGTATTTCAAACATGATGCACTTCCTGCTGCAAACATGATTTATAAATCACATTCTCGAACTAGATTTATAAATCGTATTCACTTGTAGGATGATTTATAAATCGTATTCATCGAACATAAACACGATTTATCAATTTGCATTCAGTGAATCATTTGACTGTAAATTGCATCGGGGACACATTTATAAATTGCATTTATTGAACACGATTTATAATCGCATTCAACAAACATGATTTGTAAGCATTCAACAAAAATAATTTATAAATCACATTAGACAAAAACAATTTATAAATAGCAGTTGACAAACAAAATTTGCTCAAATAAGGAAAGATTTAAGAAGCAAAGTTTTAGTCAATTTTAAAGTACTAAATATTAGGACTTCTTACATTTTACAAATAAGCAAATTGTATTAGTTACAACTTTAATTAATTTTAAAATCCTAAATATTAGGATAATAATTAAATAAAAATAGCAAGTGACAATTTTATCTATTGTAGAATTTTTTTAATAAAGGAAAACGCTCAATATAATAAGGATAAAAATAGTAAGATCTTCATGCTTTTAATATAGTAATTAGTCTTGCACAAAGGATCCCACAACCAATGGAACAGTGCATAGAAGCTATGGAACTCGAAGGAACTTGATGGGATACAGAACCTACAATGGAGAAGACTTGGGCACTGCTTAAAAGCAATAAGATGGCTCTGAAAGGGATGGACCTTCAATTTGTTCCACCAAAGGATCGTAGAAGGGGTAAAAATAGTGCAATTAGACAAAGAAGAGGTTGAGAAGGAATGTGAACTTTAGAGAGCAGCCATGATACTCTATGTCTTTAGAGCCCTACCCACGATTGTTGTGAATTCCATATTCCTAGATAGCCACGAAAACCATTGACCAAAGCCAAAAATCTTCTATCATAATGATGGGTACTTTGTGACAAAATTTCACTTAGAAGATAGAGATGCATCATTATATTATGGCCCCCATATGATAAATAATAAGCTAACTATCATGAAACTATGGTTTGCTACCTCTGATTTTAAGGGAGAAGTGCTGAAGTTTGTTCCTCTATGGACGAGATTTCCAAATCTCCTCCGTACCGCTGGGGTATAATGTCACGATCCGAGTTTACACCCTGGATGCAACGTGTACCTAGAATCACAAGTGACCCCAAGCAAACCCATGGTAAAGCATAACGCTATTAAGTCTCGGGATCTGTTGTATAATGAGATTAAGCTAAGCTAACTAAAGAAATAACCAAATAATCGAATAATAACAAATATCTAAAAACAAACATTGGAACTCAAGTCGATCTAACATATACTATCTGAAACCGTCTAACAGAACCGATGGGTTGATGGGACAAGCCTCCGCCTAACTCTAATATTTGAAACTAACCTAAACGGAAATTTCTGCCCTCAGCAGATGAGGACTCACCACTGAAAGCTACTAGAGAATCGTCGAGAGAATCTAGTTGCGGTGTTGAGGCTGGTAGCCGAACCTATATCATAAAATGATATAGCACATAGAAATATGCGATCAGTATTTTGAATGTACCGAGTAATTGAGATATAGCTAAAACATACGTATACTAAAAAGACTGCAAACCAAACTAAAATAACATGCAACGACTCTTATCTCGAACTCAGAAATAACAAGAAACTGTCTTGATATATATGAAAATACAATAAGAACTCGATAACTAAATTAGAGCCGTGGAGCATAGCTTGAAGTCTGGATAGTCTAGACTAGACTGAGAATCCTGAGTGTACCAGGCCGGTGGGAGAGCCTATAACTGACATATAACCACGTGAACTAGACGTAGAGTTCAGATGTACACCCCATCAAGGATATCACACTCGTACCTTGCCAGGTATAGTGGCCGAACCGTGGTGATCACTTTCCTTCGGGGCCCATTAGGGCTAATAACCTTAGTGGCATATAGTTCGAACTGCGCGCTAAATCCCGGCCCACTCGGTACTAAGTTCTACTCCACCGAACACCTATTTATATCTAGTTGTGCCGATAGCTGAAACTCGATGTCCCAAGACCGAATCGAACTACTTATCCAGTGTTCTAAGACTTTAAGGACCTGAAAGAAACTATGTTCTAAGACTTGTCAAAGCTGCCTTGTTTGAAAGTGTCGTGACAAGCAGTAAAGAACGACGAACATATTGATAAACCGATAATACCGGATATCAGTGAGGATGACATCAATTACCGAGGCTGGAACATACTAAACCATTGACTTTCCAATCACATATATGCTAGCACCATAATTCAACTAAAAACATGGTGATAATATAATATTTATATTCGAGTTCTAAATCATGTAAGTTTTATTAAAATCTTGCCAAGAATCCATGCTTGGAAAACAAACTGTATAAATAAAATCAAAACATGAAGTCCAGCTAGTAATAATCATGTAAACTTAAAGAATTATCAAAATTAAGAAAATCTTAAACCTGACCTAAAAACAAAATAAAAGAAGGACAAGAAAACTATAATTTATAAATACTTTTACGATAATTTAAACACTTTCTGTGATATTAGACAAGCTTAAAAAGAGTTAAAAGTCTAAAAAAAATATATGTTGCTTTATAGGGATGACCACACGATATTATGAATTGTGACTTTCAATCTTAGCAACAAGTTAATTGGAGGTCGGTCTTAAGTTGAAAATATAATAATATATTTTAAACGATTGAATAAAGATTTGAATTTTGAAATATAAGCAAATAAATATTTATATATAAGTACACATAATCACTTTTGAAAACTTGAATTGGTGTTACTGAGGAACGGGTCGGTTTAGTTTAAAAAGTTGCTGACTAGATCTCATCATTCCTTTTACTTTCCCAATAACTATATTTTAAGGGATAGTATTTATACAATATAAAATACACTCGCCCAATTCAAATAGAGAAAAGCAAATCAAAACAGTGACTTTGAAATAAAAACTTGTGTAATAAATAATAAAATGAATTTATAATAAGGTTTAATATAATATATATATATATATATATATATATATATATATATATATATATATATATATATATATATATATATATATATATGTATGTATGTATGAAACAATTAGCACATAATCCCCAACCCCGTAACATCCTCATTATATACATTTGTCTGTACATTATTACAAAGGTGGTCCAAACAATAATAAATATTGTAACAATGCTAGAAATAAAGAAAAATAAAACTTGCAGCTCCTAGTCCCATCCCAATACCCGAAAGACCTAATGAAAGACTTAATCTGTATCACTAAGCAATCTACTGAGTATTAAGGAAGAGAGAACAAATTTATATTGCTAAAGAATAACCATTCGAATATTAAAGAGGAGATAAACAAAGTCGTATTGTTAAAGAATCAAGTCCTGTCCCCTTTTTGAAATGCAAAGAAAGCCTATTTTATATGCGCAGGATAAGGGACTCCATGGAAGAGAGAAATATCTTAAAAATCAAATAAGGGCATATTTTCCTTTTTAAGAGCATAATTGAAACAATAAAATTTAAAATATCAAAGAAGTTACTCAACCATATATAGTAAAATCAGAAACTAATGATAATTAACATACGCCTAATGTTAAAGGAAAGAACAAGAAGAATAATCAATCATGTAGAATTTTCCTTTGATCATGTGAAGCGTAATCAATTTCATAATCAAACATACCTAAACTAACAAAATGTTTACATAACTGTCACTATTAATCTCGTGGCCACAGAATCTTTAGGCTACCATAATTGAACATGGAAACTGTCGCAAGACCGGTAATAAAGAGGAAGGGAACAATCAAAAGACCAATAGGAAGGAGATATTTAGTCAAATCAATCAAAAGAAATTATTTTCATTTATAAAATCAATTAAGCATCAAACAACCAAGTTTACCTAAAAATAAATAATAACTAAAATTGTCGAGCTAACCAAGTGTCAAACAAACTCGACTATTACCAAAACAAAAAGTACTAAAGCTGTAAATCCAATCAAGAGAGGAATAATTAAGAAAATCTATATTTTTCCATACTTAGATTAATATAATTAGATAAGTAAAGAATCATATCAAAGATGTGTTACAAGATTGTCGAACTTGCACTCAACAGTTCTAATTACTTTAGGAAAAACTATTTATGGGGAGGAAAACTATTAAATTTTAACATACATAATCAAGTATAGGATGTTTCCATCGTTAAAGGGCGATAAAAAAAAGAGAGAATAGGACATCATGTAAAGTAATTGAATAAAGCCGCCAAGGTTTATCGAAACTATCCCAACAAGAAAGGGCCGAATAGATTAGGAAATCCCCTTTAAAAGAAAAATGGTAACATTATTTTACCGTGACTCGATCAAGTGTGAAAACTATGCTATTATAGAATTAGACTCAAACGGGAAAGGGAACGAATTACTTCAAGGTTAACTATATTCCCCGGATAAGACAGAAAGGTAATATCACGAGGTCAACCACTTGCAACCGCATTGTCGAAGGCAGACTTACATATGAGTCACGAGAATAAATCATTTCACGAGATACATAAACGAAGCATATATGGCAAATTAGGAATTCTCAAATGGTGGCATCAATTTTGCACAAAAATTGTAATCTAAGGAACTTGCAAGCGGGAGTAAAAGGCATACAAATGAACATTAAAGAGGCCATATAGAAATGGACATAAATTCGCGCGTACTAGAGGCTTTAGAACCAAGTTGTGAATGTAGGCTGATAAGGTGGGTTTCACAACCAGAAACATCGTTTTGTCAGTAGGTAAGCTTAAATCACTTAGTCGTTGTCGATAACCTCTATTGCAGCATTCTTTGAGGCTTATCGTGGGGACGTGATGGCTTGGCCGGAAGGGTAGAGAGGGTCTTGTGCAGAGATGTTGGTGGATTGTTGTGTGGCGGCGAGAGGAAAGAAATGGAGAAGAAGGAATGAAGGGAAAGCGACTTGGCTGCTGTGGAGAGGAGAAGAGGAGAAAAAGAGAACGGAGGTACAGCACCACCGTTGCCGCCACCGGTTGTGGTTTTGGAGGTGCGCCGCTGTCCGTAGAAGAAAGATGAAGAGGGAGAGGCGGTGGTTACAAGCAGATCGGAGCCAATGGTGGTGTACCCGACAAAAGGAAGGGAGAGAGAGGAAGGTCTGGCGGCTGCTTCAGGTTTCTGGTTTTTCCGGAGAGGAGAAGATACAAAGAGGGAGGGGAGAAAGTGAGGCGGACTCCGTTGTGCAAGAGTGATTAGGTTTTTTGGGTATTGGGGGTCTTTTGTGTAATAAAGGAAAATGATAGGTGAGATAACATGATCGTCGGATTGCAAGTGATAGACGGCTAGGATTAAATCTCAGTGATTTGGGCCGGGTTATGGGTTAAGGGTAGAATTATATTAAGGTTGAATTGATTTTAAATGATAGCTTAATTGACCAAAAATGGCTAAAATAGTCATAATTAGAGGAAAGTGACTAGACTTTAAATAAATTGGCTGAAATTGAATTTAGCTGCTATTAAATTAATAAAAATATTACATTTGTAATGGTTTAGTAAATAATATAATAATTTAATTTATGATAAAATTATATAAATATTATTATTACAAAATTAATCATAAACAATTTATAAAATTAAGAAAGTTATATTTTTGCATAAAAGAGCTTGTTTAATTGAAAATATGTATGTATGTATTAGTATGAAACTAAATAAAATATTTTTGTAAATATAAACTTGAAAGACATATAGATAAATAAGTATGTAAAACTAATTATATATTATAATTAAGACTAAAATATTATGAATGCGAACAAAGCAATTACGATAAAAGGGTAATTTTAAAATATGCCTATATATATTAATAAGCGGTTTAAACGGGGCATAGGGAGGTCAAAATTGGGTGTCAATAACTGCCCCTTCTTTGCTCGGGAATGAAGGATGAATTGGTGAGCAAAGAACATTGACCTAGTAGCCAAGTTTGCCCGACCGAAGGACGATCTCGATGGGATCGGGTAAGAAAATAAAAGTTGTGAAGATATTTTGGCCGAGACTTTGGTATCAGGTCGCCTACATATCTCGGTCTGCAGAATTAGGCCGTGTGTAGTTCTAGATTTTGGAGAACTAACGAGATTCCTAAAGCAAGTTGGATAATACGAGATTTGGAATGAGGAATGAAATAAATTTGAAATGACGAGAATAGAGAGATGAAAGAGATGGACGAAACTGTCCGTATCAAAATATGGTAATATCGTACTAGGGGCTGATTTGGAAGATAAAAAATTGAAAGGTGAAATGAAAGCGAAAATTGCTTCTAAGTAATATGTAATGAAAAGTGGTAGAGCTTGAAAGTAAGTAAATAATGATGGGCAGAGATAATTAAAATAACATATAAATTTTCAAAATGGAGCATAGCTCGGATAACTTTGGGAGGGTAGTGCTAACCCAAACAACGTTTATAAATAGTAGGATCATACTTAGTCCTCTAAAATTTGGAGGGTAATGCTTAACTCATCCAAAATCAAAAGAATGGAGAAAATAGCACAACAAGAGGGCCGAAAAGTAAATAAAGGGCTTGAAGACACCCAATAGTAGCTTGGAAGTAGCTTGAAAGCTTAAGAGTGTCATAAGAGTAGCAAAATAGCATGGGAGCTTGAAAGTAGCATGATTGTGGCTTGATTCAATATTATGAGAGTAACTTCTTGAAATAATACACAATATTAGCCTCGCAAACTTTAAAAACCGGATAAAATGATTAGTCAATAAACTTAAGATGATATTTGTAAAAATAATGCTTAGCCTGAATAAATTTGAGAGGTTAATGCTTAACCGGATCAACATTTAGAAGGCAAAAGGTTTCAGCTTTAAAGTTGAGGGTAGTACTTAACCTAGGCGTTGCTTAGCCCTTAAATTTTAGGGTAGTGCTTTTAACCCATAGGACAATAATTTGCCCTTTAAAAGATTGAGGGTGGTGTTTTAACCCATAGAATGTTTTTCCCTTAAAATGAGGTTAACCCATAGGACAATGCTTAGCCCCCAAAATTGAGGTAGTACTTAACCCATAGAACATTGCTTTGCCCTTAAAATTGAGGGTAGTGCTTAACCCATAGGACAATGCTTAGCCCTTAAAAATTGAGGGTAGTGCTTAACCCATAGGACAGTATTTTACCCTTAAAAATTAGGGTAGTGCTTAACCCATAGGACAATGCTTAGCCCTTAAAAAGTGAGGGTAGTGCTTAGCCGTTAAAAATTTAGGGTAGTACTTAACCCATAGGACAAATTTAGCCCCTTAAAAATTAGAGGGTAGTGCTTAACCCATGTAGAAAACAATAGGGCAATGCTTAACTTTTTAAAATTGGAGGCAGCACTTAACCCATAGGACAATGCTTAGCCCTTAAAAAATTAGGAGGGTAGTGCTTAACCTCAGAAACAATAGGGCAATGCTTAGCCCTTAAAAATTAGAGGGTAGTGTTTAACCCATTTAGAAAACAATAGGGCAATGCTTAGCTTCAAAAATTGAGGGTACTGCTTAACCCATAGGACAAATGATTACAGCTGCTAGTGGGCTCGACGGTAGTGCTTAACCCTTTTGGAAAATAATAAGGCAGTGTTTAGCCCTTTAAAATTGGAGGGTAGTGCTTAATCCATTGAGAAATCAATATAATAATACTTAACTTTAAACAGTGTTCATCTTCAAGTAACTTACTAAGGGGGTAGTGCTTAACCCTATTCATAATCCGCAAGGCATTGACGAGCTTCAAGTAGTTTAGTTTTACCTCGTTAATAAAAAATACCTTCATAAATCTTGATGATACACAGAGCTGATTGCGAATTTGTATCCTGGCCATTCCTATGCTCAAAGAAAAATTATAAGTTTAAAAGGAGAAAGGTTGATTTCTGCCTCTATTCGTCTGTTGGTATCTTGATATCATGAACTTTGGATTTGTGGTTAGGGTGATGTCACGTCCTTCCAATAGACGTCTTTTTGTCTTGAGATGTTGATCTGATGATATTTTTGAGGACCTCTTTAAAAATTTCTGCCCCGCCATGTAGAAAGTTTGATCTATGGAATTTTTTAGATCCTATGTACCCCCCCGTTCTGCTCGTTGACCGCATTTAACATATAGTTCCGATAGAATTTTTGAGACCTCTGCAAATTCTTCCCCAGTTCCAAACTCAACAAGAGGGGAAAAGGAGATTTTATTAGGATATAGGTCGAGTCCTACAGGGACGCCTACGTATCTCTATTAAACGGAAATCGTGTCCAACGCAGTCAGAAAGTACAAGTAGTAAAAACTTTCAAATGAGGGAACAAATCAAACTGAGGATAACTTTCAAGTGCAATATCCTATGTAGGCCTCAGCTTTCATTTTGGGTATATCACCTTTGCATTAATCAATGCTTGAATATCTTTCAAAGTTTGACACTTTTTTGTGGTGTGTCAAGCATCCCCGAATGATAATCACAAACCTTAGGATGATTGAGCCATTTTGCATGTGTACCCATCACTATTGCAGGAATCAGAGTGATATAAACAACAATCTTTAATCTTTCATACAATTGGGTTATAGGCTCACTCAAAGGAGTATACCGCTTGGATGAGTTTTTCTGGGTCTCGTGGGCTTGTGAGATTGTTGATTTGGTGGATTTATATAAAATGGTGGCCTTTAAATGTAGGTGGAGGAAATTGAAAATGTGTAAGTTGCACATTATGGAAAGGATAAGTAGCAGGGTTATAGAATGGTATTGGGTGATTGTAATGTTGGTGTGGGAGATTGAAATGGAGGCACTTGGTATTGAGTGGAGGTGCTTGGTAGCTCCCAATGAGTTTTCGCCCTTCTTCTGTAGGCGATACGACATTTATCGCTTTCATGTTATTGTTCTCAATGGTTTTATCCTCGCTAAACATTCATATCTAACATATCGGTATGTCCACAATGGCTACAAAGTTTATATTCGCCAAACCAACATATTTTCTTTACGATACCATTTGACGTGCTTGTTCTTGTAGTCAAGACCGGTTCGAGCTCTATTGTAATGCTCATTTATCTAGGATAAATCTTCAGATGATTTATTCCATTTTTTCATCAAACAATGTCATCATTTGTTTCATTCAAGGCTACTTGAAGTTCGTAACTTTTCTTTTTCTCTTTGCACATATCCTTTTTCAAGGAAGTAATTTCAGCTTCAAGAAAACCTTGGTCATTAATAATTATTTCACTGCTCGATGTTTTCCTTTCTGATGGTGATTAGTTGCTTTTAGAGACGAGACTATTTTCATCGGCTTATTATTTTCGCTCAATAGAGTCGCCCCCATTTGTCGATTTGATGAGTGTTTTGTTTGCACTTCAAACTCAATTTTCTCCCTTTTTAAAATTTCATAATCATATTTCAAATTTGATAAAATTTTCGACATTTCATTTTTTTCAACACTCATTTGCTGACCTTCATCCATCAAGGAAAATAACAATTTGATCACTTTTCTTTTAGATAAATTGTGGATTTGAGTTTTTAGATCAAGTAAACTTACCTCAGTGGAATCACCGTTCGAGTCCTTTTCGCTTTTAGCCATGAGGGCCGCATTGTCATTTTCACCATCTTCTCTCTCTTCTCGATTCCTCATCCGTTTCACCCCAAGTAGCTTTCATGGCTTTCAGGGAAAGCTTTTGAGGCTAGTTGTTGCTCCTTTTGAGTTTTCTTTTCTCTTCAAGAAGGGACAGTCCTTTATCAAGTGATCCATTTTACTAGACTTGTGAAACACCGAACCTGCCCCTTCGCAGGACTTGCCTTTATTGCGTGATTCCCTCTTTTCTCAAAAACTTTTGAACCTTCGACAAACATTGTCATCTCTTCGTCATCAGATTTTGAATCAGCAGCTTTTAGGTTGAGACTGTGTTCCTTCTTGGGTTCCTCAGCCACTTTGTCTATCTTTTTAAGTTCATAAGTTTGCAAATTACCAATGAGCTCATCCATTTGCACTGTGCTAATTTATTTTGCTTCTTCGATGACAGTAACTTTAGGTTCCCAAGAAGCAGGTGATGTGCTGTGGATTTATAGCACTTTTGACGCTCAAAACTAAGAAAATAACATGAACTTAGGTATATTTATGTGTATATAAGGCACTTTTCCTTTGATTGCGGGATGAATTGATGTTGGACCTAAGAATGGAAAAAGGAAGCCTAAAAGATGCAAAATAAGCTTAATGTGCAGACCATAGTACGAGCCGTAGGAAGGACCTACGAGTCGTACTGAGGGCCATTAAAAGGTGCAGAAGGATTAAGGTGAAGAGAGACAATGTACGAGTCTCAGTACAAATCGTACCAAGCTGGTACGAGTCGTGATGAAGAAATCATGACAAAATTCAAAAAAGTTGCATCAAGTGTCGACTCCTGCTACAAAAGGAATGTACGACCCGTGGGAAGAAGGTATGAGTCGTACCATGACGATCGTGTTGAACTTTAGAAGAATTCAAAGTTTCATAATTAAACCACGGGAGATCAATATGGGTCGTATGAAGGAGGTACAAATCGTACCTGGATCCAACACTTAGCCGAAATTCATCCAACAATGCATGGCACGATAGACAGCTACAAGTCGTAGGAAGCTGCTATGGTTCGTACCTTGGCTCGTGACGACAGCGGCACCAAATATGGAAAATCATCTAGTTAGTCTAGGAAAAGGATTCTTGTGCCTGTATAAATACTTTTTTAGGTTTTATTTTTCGGTAGACAATCAGACAACGATAGACAAAAGAAACAAGTAAGAGAAAGAGAGGATTGAGTTGATTCAACTTGTGATCAACCTTTTCTTGAATTCATCTTGTTCTTGCTACTTTTTTTTTCAAGATTTTG
>JACEIK010017829.1:0-11601 GCA_018107945.1 Datura stramonium | reverse complement strand
CGGGGTAATTCTTTTCATGAACTTTCAGCTGTCTAGAGGCATATTCTATAACTTTTCTATGTTGCATCAATACACCCAAAATTCAAATCCTTGAAGCATCACAATACACCACGAACCCATCGGTACCCTTGGATAGAGTTAACACCAGTGCTGAAGTAAGTCGAGTCTTCAACTCCTGAAAACTCCTCTCACAAGCCTCCGACCATTGGAATTTCACCTTCTTTTGGGTCAATTTGGTCAAGGGTGCAACAATATATGAGAAACCTTCAACAAATCTCCGATAGTAGCCAGCTAAACCCAAAAATCTCCAGATATCCAAAGGATTCACTAGTCTAGGCAAATTCTTCACTGCTTCTATTTTCTGGGAGTCCAACTGTATGCGCTCACTTGATACCACATGGCCCAAAAATTCCACCGAGTTCAACTAAAACTCGCACTTGCTGAATTTGGCATATAATTGGCGATCCTTGAGAGTTTGTGGCACTACTTTCAAATGAGCGACATGCTCCTCCTCGCTCCGAGAGTATAACAAATATGTCATCAATAAACACAATCACGAACATATTCAGGTATGGCTTGAACACCCCGTTCATCAAGTCCATAAAAGATGTAGGAGCATTTGTTAGTCCAAAATACATAACTACAAACTGATAATGACCATACCATGTCCTAAAGGTTGTCTTCGGGATGTCATTCTCCTGAACTCTGAGCTGACAGTACCTGGATCTGAGATCTATCTTCGAAAAACATTTGGCACCCTAGAGTTGTTCAAATAAATCATCAATCCTAGGTAGAGGATACTTGTTCTTAACGGTGACTTTATTCAACTACCGATAGTCAATGTACATCCAAAGGGAACCATCCTTCTTCCGTACAAATAGAACTGGTGCACCCCATGGAGACTTGCTTGGTCTAATGAAACCCTTGTCTAACAGGTCCTTCAACTGATCTTTCAACTCCTTTAGCTCAGCTGGAGCCATTCTGTAAGGATTAATAGATATAGGTTGTGTGTCGAGAAGAAGGTCAATACCAAAATCAATTTCCCTCTTTGGAGGAACACCCGGTAGATCATCTGGGAACACTTCTGGATACTCACATACCATTGGAACTAACTGGATAGTTGGGGCCTCGGACTCAATATCCTTAACCCTAACTAGATGATACACACAACCGTTGGAAATCATCTTTCTGACCTTAAGATAGGAAATAAAATAACCTACAAGCACGATCGAACTACCCTTCCACTCCAAGACTGACTAACCCAAAAAATGAAACTCCACCGCAGGGGTTCTATAATTAATAGAAGTATAACACGCATACAACCAATCCATGCTGAGAATAATATCAAAGTCACTCATGGCTAGCTCTATAAGGTTTGTGGAGGTGACTTTATGCAATTGTGATCGGGCAACTTCTATACACCCGCCTAGCTACAACCGAATCACTAATGGGAGTAGAGACTAAGAATGGTTCTAACAAGATCTCGGGACTGACTCCGAAACTACTAGCCACGTAAGGTTTCATAAAAGACAAGGTAGCCCCCGGATCTAACAAAGCATAAATATCAAGGTGAAAAAATTGTAACATACCAGTAACCACATCCGGTGAAGTCTCTTGCTCCTGACTGGTCGCAAGGGCATAGAACCTGTTCTGGCACTGACCGCCAGCTGAACTAGTCGAAGCGTCCTGCTAGGAGGGACGTGCTGCTGGAGTGGATGAACTAGTGGTTGGTATACGGGCTCCGCCACCCCCTGATCTGGCCAAAGGGCATTCCCTGAGTCTATGTCCGGGTTCACCAAACCCGAAACAAGCATCTGAGCCGACTAAGCACCTCCCTTGGTGGTTCTTACCGTACCTTGCACAGGCTGGGAAGGTGTGCTCTATCTGCATATTACCTTGGCCCCTCGAATCTACAGCCCTGCTTCTCTGATCACCTCGTGGTCTAGATGGTGCACTAACTGATGATGGTGCTGAGAAAAAGACCTGTGATGAGTCTGCTGGTGATGTCCGCCCCCGATCTAGGCTGAGAAGTCCCATAATTGTCTATCCTGGCCCTCTTATCCTTCCTCTACCTCTAATACACCACCTCCATCTGTTGGGCATGTAAAACTATGCAGGGAAAATCCATGTCCTGATGCAGCATGGCGATCCTACAGTTCTTATCTAGGTAGTCCACCACTCCATGTACAAATCAACTCAACCGAGCCCTCTAGTTTGCCACTAAATTTGGTGCATACTTGGATAAGTGGGTGAATTCCAAAGCGTACTCCTGAACAAATATGTCCCCCTGCTTCAGATTTATAAACTCGGCCACCTTCAGTTCCCTCATGTCACAAGGGAAGAGCCGATCTAGGAAGGCACCATGAAACTCTTCCAAACTGATAGGTCTTGCTCCCATTGCCCTACTATCTTTCCACTATTTAAACCAGATATGTGCAACCCCTTTCAGCTGATAAGAGGCCAAGTCAATGCACTTCCCATTCTCCACCCCCATGACCTAGATGATCTTCAGAATCTGATCGATGAATTCATACAGGTCCTCTTCTACTTTTGACCCAAGGAACTCTGGTGGGTTCATTCTCAGAAAATCTCTGACCTGAGCTGCCGTCGCATTCCTGTTCTGAAGGATATGCACCACCACCTATTGAGTGACCTGAGCGGTTAAAGCCTATGCTAGCATCTATATGGTTGCCCTGAATTCAGCGTGGGCAGCCGGCTCTGGTGCATGCTCCTCATGGGCTAGTGGGGCCTGATGGTGCCCCTTTTCGTTGTCATTCTCGTGTTCGTTTCTGTTTCTCCTTCCATTTACTCGACGTGGAGGCATGATTCACAAACGTGTATAACATGAGTTAGAAGGATATATAGGCATTTCATCGCACGACATGAGATCATGAAAGAAGGGAACATTTCCTAAATGTCTCGTAGCCTCTTTTTCATAAGTGTAGCGCGTTTCACACCCATGAAAAAGACTATTTAACGCGGCTTTCAGACACCCTAGGACACATCAAAACCTATGGCTCTAAAACCAAGTTTGTCATGACCCGAATATAGACCCGGATCACAACACGGGACAAGGATCCCCGAGAGACTCCAAGTCAACCCATGGCGTGAGCATTCATTTAACTCAATCAATAAAGAGTAATACTCAACGTAATAACATAGCGAAAGCATAACCATGACATAACATAGAAAGTGAAGCATACTTCATACATAAAAGTTGAATTCTACACAGTCTTAAAGACTCTAATATATAAGATAGGTTGATGGGACAACACCCTCAACTAACCCAATAAGTCTAGAAAACTGAATATGAAAAGATGACTGATATCGAGGTCCTTAGAGAATGAGGACCAAAGAGTTGGATGTGAATCTCCGAAATGAGCTAATGACGGTGTTGGGCCTTAAGATTGAAGCTTGTATCATGAAACGATATAGCATAGAGTATGTGATCAGTACGTGGAATGTACCGAGCATGCAGGGTAAGTAAAACGGACATTTAAAATACATAAAAGTTCGTAAGAGTAGGACAACATGCTCATAACTTTATTACCATAGCGTAAAATAAGGCTCAAGGTTTTCAAAGCATTCGTAAATTAACCATATGAAAAATCATATGAGAAGAAATTTATTAAACATGACTTGAGCCAAAACCGTATGAACATAACCATGCATAAGTCATGAGGAACAATAGGAGATTCTTATAACCGACATACCCCATATGAGCACATATGGAGCATGACCTGTAAATCCCTAGTCAGCAGGGTGTTCGTACCTTTTCAAGGGTAGAACCGTGAAGGGTGTGATATCACACATGAAAGGTCCATTTGGGCAAAAGGGGACAATCTCAATGGAGGTCCCATCATGTCCTACGGTGGCATGTAGTTCTGAGATTCGAGGCAAAACCTGGGCCTCGAACCTACTCGATGTTAAATACTACTCCCAAAATATATATAGTGCTAATAGAGTAATATACATGAGATTCATGGGCTAGTTAAATCATGGTAATCATAAGCATGCTTGTAAATATATGAACTAGCCATGAGGGTAAGGCCTGTGAGTCGGCCAAAATTATAAATCATAAATCATGAGGTTCATGCATACTTGTAAATAATGTATATGCTTTTTAAATCATAAATTCATAATGGACATTTGAATAAATACATATCATAACTCATAAATCATGATGGGTTTAAGAACATCGAAAATAAAGGTAAGAATCATAACTCAATTCATCATAGAACATGCATAATTAGTCATAATTTAATAGAAATTGAAATCAATAAATTTATATTTGAATTAGTGGTAAAATCTAATCATGATTCATAAAATATTATGTAAAACATGAGAAGTAGTAACCCATAGATATATAATTAGAATTTCGTATGACTTTTAAATACAACTTCATGAATTAGGAGATATTGAGCATGGGTGTGAATGAAAACACTCACTCATAACCCTACATACCTGATTGAAGCTAATTCTTACACTTCCCTTATTGCCCAAAAAGAATTTGAGAAGAATTGGAAGGGCTAAGACTTGATCTCCTCTCTAACTCTCTAACTTGCATGCATGGGTTTTGAATAGGTTAGAATTTCTTAACCTATCTTAATACATTCTTAAATAACTTAAAACAACGTAGTATAGGACCTTAGAGCATAGCAATGATGAGAATACCCTTAATAATTTTGTAGGAAATAACTACTCATCTATCCCCACAAGCGACCTAACGAGTCGTTGCCACTTTTCACGAATCGTCACCTCAGTCGTTAGGTGCACTGCCAAATTTCACCTGGAACTCGTAATGGGCCACACCACGACTCGTGGTCACCATTCGTTGCCTCCACTGCCTCAACCCTAGGTCATTGTTTACCTGATAACCATGATCCACCCAACGAATCTTGGTGTCTGACCACGATTGGTGGGGACTATCCGTTAGGTGCACTGCCTTTCACCTTTCCCTCTTCTTAATTCCCTTGGCAATGGGTGACTTGATGAATCATGGGGCTTTACCACGACTCATGGTCATGCCCGTGATGACCCCCCTTCAATACATATTTTAACTCAACCCAGCACTTCACCACGGGTAACCTCACGACTCGTGGTCCTCCCCCATAGGTCACACAACGACTCATTCTGTGACCTGGTGTAAAATTTTTAGTTTTCTCTGTTTTAACTCCCGGGTCGGATCTCCGGGCTTCCAGGGTATAAAAACTATGCTGGGGAGTCTTGACTCCAAAACATATTTTTAAGATTGTACTTGTGAGCCTTAGCTCAAAATCCTCTAATGACTTTCAAAAATAAAACTTTACTTAAGCTTCTAAAATCATGCTAAAAATCATATCTTTATACTCAAAATCTTATCATGCATACCTTCTTCAAAATATGTTTAATCTTTGTGAAAACAATGTATTTACTTCAAAACACATGCTTTCATAATCATGTTTCTTACAATCATGCTTTCATGAAATTGGGTTCGTGGGATAAAAGAGATGAACCAACTCATCAATCAACAATTGACAATCAAGAGAGGATGATCAGCATAGCAATTCAATAGGAAAGGATGAAAACCAATAGAAATCAACAACTACCACAATATGAATAATTTAGTAGAAGCAATTCACATATATGTACTAGGGAAGAAAAATCATAAATTGAATAAAAAATACTAGCTTTAAGCTTAACAATCTCAACAATGAATTCAGGACATAATGAAGATTAGAATTCCTCACTTAGGATAGCCTTACATACCTGAAAATTAAAGCCTTAGACTCAAGCTTGAAGAATCCTAATTTGGCGAAGATGAATTCTCTAATTCCTTGATGAACTTGAGAGCTAAAGTCTTGAATTCTACGTTGAAATGCAAAGACTAGGATTTTAGTCTTTAGGAGTACTCAAATAACCTCTTTACAAATCCTAAAACATATGGGTTTAGGTGATTTCAACATACAATTTTACAAAAATACCCTTAAAAACCGTCTGTGAAATTCATTCTAGCAGTGGTAACGGCTAAACTAACGATCTGTTAGCCTCACTAATGACTCGTTAGTGCTTTTCGTCATCCCTAAAGCCAAAATTCAACTTTTTAATTTTCACCTCACGTCCGTCAAAATGACTTACTTAACGAGTCCTCACCTAGACTGACAAGTCGTTACTCCTTTCATTAAAACTAGACAGAAAACACCAACTTTCATAACCTTTCTCTTGTAACGATCACTTAATGGGTTGTTGAGTGTCCTAATGGGTCACTTAACGGTTTGTTATGTGTCCTAGTGCCAATTCTTGTTGTTTTTCTGCCTCATGTATAAGATCCAATCTTAAGGACTTTTTGAGGGTTGTTATAGACCTCGAATTGATTTTTCTCCTATTTACTATAGTGACAAAGAATCAAATTATCACTATATTTATTCCTTTTCTACTTCTTCTTTCAAGTGTAGGATAACCCCAAGGGATTGTGAGTTTTTTTAGTAATTGGGGCTCTCCTTTCACCACCCCCATGGGGATGGTCCATCCTCTGATTCTAACCACGTAGCACCATATAGAGTGACACTCACTATCTTGAAAGGCCCCAACCACCTTGTCCTCAAGTTTCCTAAAAATAATCTAGTCTAAAGTTAAAGAGAAACTCTTGATCACCTGGGCTGAAGTCACGTTGTTGAATCTTCTTGTCATGAGTATGGTTTATTCTTTCTTTGTACATGGCTGCACTTTCAAAGGAATGAAATCTGAATTCAACTATTTCACCGAGTTGATTTATCCTCAACTTTCCTACTTCACCTCGCTCCATATTTAATTATTCTCAAGGCCCACATAGCCTTATATTCAAGTTCTACCTGGAGGTGACATGCCTTTCCAAACACCAATCGGTATGGGGATGCACTGATTGGAGTCTTATAAGCGGTTCGGTATGCCCAAAGAATATCATCTATCTTATGTGACCAGTCGGTCCGATTTGCATTCCCCATTTTGGCTAGGATGTTCTTGATTTCTCTGTTGGACACCTCCACTTGGCCACTTATTTGAGGATGATACAGTGTAGCTACATTGTGCTTGACTCCATATTTTAAGAGCAAACTATCAAATGCCTTGTTGCAAAAATAAGAGTCAGCGTTACTAATAATGCATCTAGGAGTGCTAAATCTGGTAAAATATTTTTCTTTAGGAATACAGTCACACTCCTTGCTTCATTGTTCAGTAGTGCTATGGATTCAACTCACTTGGACACATAGTCCACTACAACTAAGATATACGTCATTCCATAGGAACTCATAAATGTCCTTATGAAATTTATACCCCAAAAATCGAATAACTCAACCGCAATCACAAAGTTTAGAGGTATCTCATACCTCGTAGATATGGACCCTTGCCATTGGAATTGGTCTCATTACATAGCCAATATATTAGCATCATAATAGATCGAAGGCCAATAATATCCCCACTTCAAAATTTTGGCTTTTGTATGATTTCCCCCATGATGATCCCCAACTGAAGAGTCATGATGTATCCTTAAAATAGGAATCATCTCATCTTCATTGACGTATCTCTTGATGGTGTTATTTTCACACATACGGAACAAATATGGCTCTTCCCAAATATAATATCTCACATCATTGAGGAACTTTTTCTTTGGATAGGATTTGAGCTCTATGGGTAACACACTGCTATCAAATAATTTGCAAAGTTAGCATATAGAAGTATGGGTATACTGGCAATAGCTAATATCCTTTCATCCAAAAAAGCATTGTCAATCTCTAGCTCTCAAGTAGGATTTCCAACATCTTCAAGACGGGATAGATGATCAGCCACTTAATTTTTAGTACTCTTCTTGTCGTTGACTTCAAAGTCAAATCTTGCAATAGAATCAACCATTTGATAAGCCACGGGTTGGAATCCTTCTAAGCCATTAGATAATACAAGGCTGCACCTTTTGTATAGACACTTACTTTCGATCCCAACAATTATGCTCTAAATTTCTCAAAAACATCGATAATGGCCAGTAACTCCTTCTCTATGAATGTATAGTTTATCTGTGCAACACTTAAAGTCTTACTGGCATAGTAAATCGAATTCATGATCTTGTTATGTCTTTTCCCTAACACAACTGAAATTGTTAATCCACTAGCATCACATATCAACTTAAATGGAAGGGACCAATTTGGAATGGTAATAATGGGAGTGGAAATCAGCTGCCTCTTTAATTTCTCAGTTGCTTTGAGGAACTTCTCGTCAAACTAAAATTTAGCTTTTTTTCAAGAAGCTTGCATATTGGTTGTGCAATTTTTAGAAGTCTTTGATGAATCTTCTATAAAAGCCTACATGGCCCAAGAAGTTATGAACACCTTTCACAGAGATAGGAAAAGGAAATTTAACAATAATCTCCACCTTGGTTTGATCCACCTCAATCCTCTTTTTGGAGATTTTGTGACCAAGTGTAATGCCCTCTTTAATCATGAATCGACATTTTTTTCCAAATAAGCACCAAATTGGTTTCCTCGCATCTTCTCAATACTTGACCAAGATGTTCAAGACTTGGTCAAAAGAATCACCATTCATTGATAAGTCATCCATGAATACCTCTACAAAGTCTTCCACCATCTTTAAAAATATAGCAAGCATGCACCGCTGGAGAGTAGTGGGAGCATTACATAATCCACATGGCATCTTGTTGAAGGCAAAAGTCCTATATGGGCAAGTGAAAATTTTCTTCTCGTGGTCTTACAATGCAATTTTATTTAATTATATCTGGAGTAACTATCAAGAAAATAATAGTAAGCTAACCTTGCTAAGTGGTCCAACATCTAATTAATAAATAGCATAGAGAAGTGATCTTTACAAGTGGCTATATTCATATTATGGCAGTCCATACACACTCTCCAATCTATGACGGTTTTGGTGGGTACCAGTTTATTTTTCTTATTCTTCACCACAATCATGCCTCCTTTCTTAAGAACACATTGGACCAAACTAGCCCATTTGCTATTAGATATGAGATTGACCATTTCTACATCTATCCATTTTATGATCTCTTTCTTCACCACTTCTTGTATAGATAGATTTAGCCTCCTCTGGTTCTCTATGCTAAAGAAATTGCCTTCATCTAATAAGATCTTTTATTCATAAATGCCTAAAGAAATTCCTCTAATATCAACAATGGTCCACCAATGGATCTTCTATACTTCTTTAGTTGGTGAGTCCTCATCACTCGAGGACCATTCTCTATCAGTTGTCTTTATATTTTAGTTTTAGACTCAGAGAGTTAGTTGGGGTCTTGTCCCATCAACTCATCAGCAATAAAGGCTTTTTAGACATAGTTTGTAATCAGCTTCGGATTCGTGTATGTTTCTGATGTTATGTTTTAATTTAGACTTTTGCTATGTTTATTATTTTAAGTCTTCCACTTTGTTTGATTGAGTTAGATGTATGTTTATGCCATGGGTCGACTTGGGGTCTCTCGGGGCTCCTTGTCCCGTGTCTCTATCCGAACCTATGTTCGGGTCGCGACAAACTTAGTATCAAAACAATAGGTTTTGAAGTGTTCTAGGGTGTCTAAAAGCTGCATTAAGTAGAGTGTTTTTCATGGGTGTGAAGCGCGCCATACTTATGACGAAGAGGCTACGAGACGTTTAGGAAATGTTTCCTTCTTTCATGATCTATGTCGTGCAGTGAAATGTCTCTCTATCCGTCTAACTTATTTTATTCACAATTGTAGAGTCCTGCCTCCCCGCAAAGTTAACGGCAGAAGAAATGGAAATGGAAATGCACATGAGGATGGCAATGGGAATGGGCATCAGTAGGCCCCACCAGCTCATGAGAATCATGCACCGGAGCTGGTTGCCCACGCTGAATTTAGGGCAGCCATACAGATGCTAGCACAATCCTTGACTACCCAGGTCAACCATCAGGCAGTAGCGCATGTCCCAGAAAACAGGAATGTGGCAGCAGCACAAGTCAGAGATTTCTTGAGGATGAACCCTCTAGAGTTCCTTTGGTCAAAGGTGGATAAGGACCCACACGAGTTTATTGATGAGATTCTAAAGATCATCCAGGTCATGGGGGTGAATGGAGAGGAGTGCACCGACTTAGCCTCTTATCATCTTAAAGGGGTTGCGCATCTGGTTTAAACATTAGAAGGATAGTAGGGGGGCGGAGCAGGCCCTGTCAATTGGGATGAGTTTTATGTCGCATTCCTAGATCGGTTCTTCCCTTGGAAAATGAGGGAGTTGAAGATGATCGAGTTTGTGAATCTAAAACAAAGCAAGATAACAGTGCAGGAGTATACCCTAGAGTTCACTCATCTATCAAAGTACACCCCAGAGTTAGTGATTAACTAGAGGGCACAAGTGAGCAGGTTTGTTCATGGGGTGGCAGACTATCTAGACAACGAATGCAGAACCGCCATGCTCCATCAGGATATGGATTTCCTTCGGATAGTCTTGTACGCCCAGCAGATAGAGACGGCGCATCTGAGGGAGAGAGAGGCCATGAGGGCTAGGACAGACAATTATAGATTCTCTTAGTGGAGACCAGATGGTGGGCATCGACAACAGACCCACCAGAGATTTTTAGCCCCAGCATCTTCAGCTATGAGTGTTCCATCCTAACCTAGGCACGACAGAGGGGACGAACATCAGGCTCTAGGGGTCATAGAAGTAGGCCCACAGATTTTAGTTTCCCAATTTGCGACAGGTGTGGTCGGAGGCACATGGGTCAGTGTTTGGCTGGTACAGGTGCTTGCTTCGGGTGCGGGAAGCTCGGACATATTCTCAGAGATTGCCCAGCAGCTAGATAGGTCCATGATAGGGACCAAGGCCCAGCTTCTAGTTCAGGAGATCCACCAGGTCGCCCATCTCAGTAAGGCACATCTACTAGCACAGGTGGCGGTCAGTGCCAGAAAAGAATCTATGCCTTAGCATCCCTCCAAGAGCAGGAGGTCTCCCCGGATGTAGTCACAGATATGTTACGAGTTTTCCATCTTGATGTGTATGCTTTGTTAGATCCAGGGGCTACCTTGTCTTTATGTGACTGATGTGCCATGAATTTACGGCACTAACGACGCTTAAAACTTTGTGAATGTGCATGACTTTAGGTACATTTATGTGGATATGATGTGTTTTGGTGGTTTTGCAGGTAAAACGGGTCATAGGAATAAAATTTGTGAAAAAGAGCTGAAAATAGAAAAAAAATGTCTCGAACGAGCCTCAGTACGGACCATTGGTCCTTACCATGGGTCGTGCTATTGAGCCATTGCATGTGATTTAGAAAAGTTAATAAGCAGAGTGTTATTCAACGGCTGCAACTCATGGGTCGTACAAACTTACAATGAAACATCATGTGCGATCATGGAAAGAATCAGAGAAAGTGTCCAACAAAGGGCTACATACAACGGATAACAGGACGGGTCGTACTTATTAAGGACGGGTCGTTCTATGTGCTCGTACTTATGGGTTTAGAAACCATGATCAAGAGGCTGGAAAACAACGAACAGGAAAAACAGCTCGTAGGGTCTTACAACGAGCTGTTGTTTGTGCCCGTATGATGAAAGGAGAAAAGCCTGAGGGAACCAACGACTGGAACAACAGGCCACTCTAACGGTCCGTTGAAACT
>JACEIK010017826.1:0-11606 GCA_018107945.1 Datura stramonium | reverse complement strand
AGGATCTGATTAGAGACTACGTATAGTAATTGATTAGTGTAATTGTTTTGTTGAATTAATCTATTTATATCTTTATTCTTAGGATCACCTTGGGTGTCTATAACATGCTATTCCATTTTTTCATCTACAAAGAATTGCACTAATTGAGGACAATAATGGTTCAAGTTTTGGGGTTTGATGAGTTGGTAATTAACCAACTCATTAGGCATTTAGACATGAGTTTTTGTATGGTTTTCAAGTCAATTAGGTGGATTTTATGTTCTTTCTTCTTGATCTTTGCAAGTATTTAACTTGAGTAGAGAAAGCATGAAATGGAGCAAAAAGCATGAAAATTGAGATGTGGACTGGTGCTCCACCGGAGGACACCAGCGAAATGCCGGTCAATTGCAAATACCTACTGGGCTTAAGAAGAATGGCTACCGGTGGACTGCGGATCAGCAGTGGTGAACCGTCAGTGCCAACACCAAATTGATCCAGAACCCACTGGCACCCGGATGCGACAGAACGGCGAACCACGGATCAGCACCGGCAACCGCTGATGACTCACAAGTGAGGTCTGTCAGAAAAGGGCAAAAACATCCGATTTAGAAAAAGATGAGCATTTTTTGTAGCCTACTTTTGTACATTTTTAAAAGGAGAACTGAACCTTCTATTCCACATCATTATTCCATTACATTGAATATTGAATATAAAGTAGAGAGAAGTTGGAGAATTGAATTGTAGAGAGAGAAATCTTCATCTTCTTCTTTGAAAAGGTAGAAAAACTTCATTGGAGACTAGAACCTTGTGCTTGAATTTTCTTACTCATTTTTTCTAATAGATATTGAATTATTACTTAATGTAATGTCTTCTTCTACTTACATGAGTAGTTAAATTCCTTGATAGGGGTGTGTGAATGATTGGGATTGATTTGGATTGGGTATTATTTAATTGATCTTAAATTTACTCAATTAGTATAATTCTAGTATTTCATTTGAGTTTTAATCTAAATACTCATAGTTGCAAATGTGGGTTGTATTTACGTACTCCAATTTTGCTTGAAAAAGGAATTTAGAGTATGGGTGATGAAACATTAGTAGGTAATTGGGTGCTGATCATGTGGGGTTGGGCTAGAGATAACCAAAACCCATTGTGACACACCCATTGAGAATTAAAGCTAGAAATAGTTGATACTTACCCAAGTTGATGTGGTTGTTGTGAAAAGTACTTTGGGGTTTGAGAAAACCCAAGGTATAAGGCACCTAATTTGTTGAAAAATTATCACGACCCGAACATAGGCCCGGTTTGAACTCCAAGTCGACCCATTGAATGAACATACATCTAGCTCAATCAATAAGGCTGAAGATTAACATAATAAACATAGAGGAAGTCTAAACATAACATAATATCATAACTAGAATTTACATCATACATGACAAGCTGATTACTATGCATAGTCTGAAAGCCTCTAACATATCTGATGGGTTGATGGGAAAACACCCCCAACTAACCTGACAAGTCTAAAACTAAAAGACATAAAACAACTGATAGGATAGGGCCCTCGCAAGATGAGGACCCACCAATAGATACTGAGAACAACCAACTCCAGAGATCTGACTAGCAGAACTGAGCCTGAATGTCGGAGTCTGTATCATAAGACGATACAGCATAAAGTATGTGTTCAGTACTTGGAATGTACCGAGTATGTAAAGTAAGTAAAATGGACAGCTAAAAATACATAAAAGTTTATCAGAGTAGGACAACATGGTCATAACGTAAGTATGATAATGTAAACATAAGGCTCAAGATTTTCAAAACATTCGTGACTTATTCATACTCATATTCATAAGTGAAAAGTTTTATTAGACATGACTTAAACCAAGGTATATAATCATAACCATGCATAAATCATGAGGAATAGTAGGAAGGCTCGTCATAACTGACACCATCATGGTAGAGCTTTACATGATGCCCCAACTATCTCACTCAAGTGGGCAGAGTCGTCCTAGGCTTGCCAGGCAAGGGACGTGTAGTATGTGATATCACAAAGAGGGGATCCATTAATATTGGAATATATATAAATAACTTACGGTGGCACGCAGTTTTGAGACACCGTACTTGGTGCTAGACACTACTCCCAAAAATATGCACATTAGGTTCGTATAGTAACCGTAATATCATTCATTAAGTTAATGGCTAAATAAGTAACATCATCATTCATCCCCATAAAAAATACATGTTTAGCCATGAACAAGGGCCCATGAATTGGCCAAGAATCATAAATCTGCAAATCATGAAATCCATGCATACTTTTAAACATGTATAAACTCGACATTTCATAAATTCATAATAAGTATTTGAGAGAAATCATATCATAAGCCATAAATCATAATGGGTTAATGAACATCAAAATCAAATGGAAGCATAACTTGAACTTTCATGAAATATGCATAATTGGACATAGTTTGTAGGAATTTAAATCTAAATATATATAAAATTTGTCCATGATTCATAAAACATGAATTTATATATGAGAGGGATTAACCCAAAGATAGATCGTAAGGATTTCATAAGAATTGGGATAAAACCCAATAGAGTTCTCAATAGAATTTCATGAATTAGAGAGGAGTTGGGAATGGGTGTGAACAATTTCACCCATTCATAACCCTACATACCTAAGAAGAACTGATTCTACCACTCCCTTGATTTCCCAATGAAGAATTTATGAAAAACTTGAAAAACTAGGCTTGATCACCTATCCAAAACATCTAAACTTGCATGCATGAATAGGAATAGCGTAGAATGAACTTACCCATCTTAAAACTCTCTATTCAAAGCTTAAAACGGTGTAGTTTAGGCTTTAGGATCATGGGAATTACGAATAAGCCATTACTAATCTAGCAGAGAAAAACAGACTGCCAGTCCCAACGAGGGACTGGATGAGTCGTCGTCAAAGGGCACGACTCGTGGTCTGCACGTCGCCTCTACTGGAAAATTCACCTTGATTGTCACCACAAGCCACATGACGATTCGTTACTGGTGACCATGACTCGTGGTCACCTCCCGCCGTCCTCACTGCCGAAAACCAACTTGTAATTCCCTAGAAACTCAAAATCTAATTTCAGGACTTAAATAAGAAAAATCTGGAAACTGCAGAAATGTTGCAGGACGGTGCACCTGACGAGTCATTAAGTAACCTCACGACTTGTTAGGTGAGCCGTGAGGAGGAGGCTGGATAATGTAAAGGAGGGAGGCAGGGTACCTAGCGAGGGACTTCACGAGTCGTGGTCACTGACCACGACCTATTAGGTCACTCGTGCTCAAATCTGAGTTGAGAAAATATTGTATTGTCCAGTGTACTTGACGAATGGGGGCAATGAGTCGTGGTCTCCAGTAATGACTCGTTATGTCCCCCGTTATCAACCCCAGTTAATTTTTAGCCAATGTACCTGACAGGCGTCACCACGAGTCGTGGTCAGTCACCACGAACCGTTAGGGTCACCTGGCAGATTTTTTTAGCAATTTTCTAGGGCTATTTAGTAATTTCCTACCCTCTCAGGCTTTAAACTACGTCATTTTAACAATAATTTCAGACCTTTTAGTGGGGGTAATGAGTTCTCTTCCTCATTCCCCACTCAAACCCTCTAGAAACAGAAAGTAGAGTTCTCTCTCAAAGTATTTTAGAGCAAGAGCTAGGGCAGATCTTTCCTCTTTGATTCTCAGGAGATTTCTCCAGGTTTCTTCGTCAGGTATGTGGGTATTCAACAAGGGAAATTATTCTTCCCTTGTGTCCCCCAAAACTCTTCCATAACTTTTCTATTAGTTTTAGCCCTTAGTTTTTCTAATACAAAGAAATTACATGTTATTATTCGTCAATCTCTCATAGAATGATATTCTCATTTATTATTGATATGAATTTCATCAGTTCTTACTTAAATTAACAAGATTCTTTCAAGAATGAATTGAAGCCCTGAATTCTTGTATGAAGATGATTTTGCTTGAAAATCTCCCTCTAGTGATAAAGCATGTTTAGGATGAATTTTCCTTGAAACACTTTTATATATGAAACAAGCAGATATTCCATTAATAAGAATAATTTTAGACTTGATAAATTAGTTTTCTTGAATTCTTGAGTTGTTTCTATATTATGGAATTCCCATGTTGTTGGAGTGAATCGAATTCTCTATTAGCTTCTTAATAGTTCTGTTTAGTTAGAATGTAGAATCCCTTCAGAACTATGCAGTAATTGTCAACTAATCAGTTTGACTATAGAAATTCTTGAGGTGTCAGTATTACCTCCCAAATGTCAAAATTAGAATCAGAATGCAGTTATTGGTCCACTAGGTAGTCATGACATCTCAGATATATGGATTTGAATTTCCCCAACACCCCAGTTCAGATTTTAATTTGTTCTTAGATGGTTACGACGCTTCTAGATGAGCAGCTCTGACCAGTCTAGAACCCAGTTTCAGAATCTTGTCTGATACGTCTCTTAGGGTACTTTCAGTTATATGTCCTTGACTAGTCTTCGACCCTAGTTTAAAGCTACCAGCCTAGTAGTTTAGTATAGGTTTTCCAGTGGGAGTAGGATTTAGCACCGAGCGGACCAGGGTTCCAGCACACCAAGGTTCCCAAAACTATGTTGCCAGCGTAGGTTACTGTTCCAGATTATTGGCCTGATTGTCCCCAGAATTTTGTGATCACCCAGTTCATGCTTTTATATCCTGGGAAGGTATATTGGGTCCTACCGATGGGGTGTATACATCAGACTCCACGTCTAGCTCACGTTGTTATATGTCAGTTACAGACTCTCCTACTAGTCAGTCCAGTCCAGTTTCATAATAGAATCTCAGTTCAGTTTCAACCCTATCAGTTTAACTCAGTTTAGTACAGTATCTCAGACTCAGTGTTTCAGACTTAGAGCATATCCTTGACTATCAAACAGGGTCATCTTGACCATTTCAAATTACATCAGTAGTTCAGTTCAGCTTACCTTTTGGTCATTGCGTGTCATTTTAGTTCAAACTTTATATTCGGTTATGTTTCTCCCACTTACTCAGTACATTCAAAGTACTGACGCATACTTTTATGTTGTATCATTTCATCATACAGCTGTAGGTTCTCAGACTCAGCACCTCTAGATGTCGCAGTTCAAATTCTCTATCTCAGTAGTTGAAGTGTGAGTCCTCATCATCCGAGGGCATTATTTCTTTCCTTCAGTCATTTATTAGTTTCAGTTAGATTTAGAGTTAGTTGAGGGCTTTTCCCAGTAACTCCTCAATTAGATGGCTTTCAAACAGACATGATTTTCAGATTTATCGGTATTATTCAAATGTTTTGAACTTTATGTTTTCAGACTTGTCTTTCATAAATGCGTTATGATATTGTTTCAAGTTCTGTTGTGCATGATTACTCAGAATACTAGTGAATGATAGACCAGGGGTTGACTTGGAGCTACTTGTGGCTTCAAGTACCGTGTTACATTCACTGTGTAGGCTCGGGCCATGACAAACTTGGTATCAGAGAACTAGGTTTAGAGTATCCTCAGAAAGTCTAAAAACTGCATCGAGTTGAGTCCTTTTCATGGGTGTGAAGTGGGCCAGACTTATGAAGAGGAGGCTATGAGATGTTGTTAGGAAAATTCCCTTTTGTTCATATTCTTTATCGTGCATCAAAGTTTAATTCCAGAAATGCCCTTCTAATTCATGCTCTATTTTGTTTCAGTGAACCATGCTTCCCAGATGCGGTAATAGAAGAAGGGTCAACACTGCCAACAGACCTGCTCCACCAGCCCCAGCAACTCCTCAAGATGATTTGGTTTATATCCCAGATTTTAGAGCGTCCATTCAGTTACTGGCTCAGACCGTGACCAATCAGGTGAATTAGCAGGTTGTGCCGGTGAACACGAATGGGTCTGCAGCAGCTTCAAGAGTGCAGGACTTCACCCGTATGAACCCTCCATCATTTGAAGGATCTAAAGTGGGGGAGGACCCCCAAGAGTTTGTAGATGAGGTCAGGAAGATTACCCGTATTATGGGTGTTAGCTTCTCCGAGAGTGCTGACATGGCTGCCTATCAGCTTAAAGGGTTAGTCCAGGTTTGGTATGAGCAGTGGAAGGAGGGTGGCCAGCGAAAGCAAGACCAGTGGAGTGGGAGGAGTTCCACACAGCTTTCCTAGATAGGTTTTTCCCTCGGGAGCTGAGGGAGGCTAAGATGGCAGAGTTTATGAACCTACGGCAGGGCAACCAGACAGTGGAGGAGTATGCTCTGGAGTTTACCAGACTATCAAAGTATGCTCCAGAGATTGTAGCCGAGCCAAGGGCTCATATGCTGAAGTTCGTTAATGGAGCATCTAATCTGATCCTCAAGGAGTGCAGGACCGCGATGCTGATCAAGGACATGGACCTCTCTAGCCTAATTATTTATGCCCAGCAGATTGAAGAAGAGAAGCTGAAAAATATGGAATGTAAAAACAAGCGGGCCAGAACTGGTTATTCAGATTTTGGCCACCAAAGATCTGGCGATGGTAGCTGCCCACAACAGCAATAGTAGAGGGCCCCAACACCTAGCTCAGCCAGCGCCCCAACCTTTTGGTCCCACCAGGATCGGAGGGGTGGGTCATCTAGCACTCAGTCTCAGGCTCACAGTATAGGGAACAGGTATCCAGTTTGCCCCAAGTGCGACAAGAATCATCCTGGAGAGTGTCTACAGGGTAGGAGGATTGTTTCGGTTGTGGACAGCTCGGGCATCGAATTAAAGAATGTCCGTCAGCGGGAAGGGGAAGGTCACAATCCACTACTCAGCAGCTCCATCTAGGAGACCAGCTCAGCATGCAAATTCATCAGGTACAGATGGCAGTCAGTGCCAGAATCGTTTTTATGCTCTATCTTCTCGTCAGGATCAGGAAAGCTCACCTGACGTAGTTACTGGTATGTTACGTCTCTTCCATCTAGACGTATATGCCCTCTTAGATCCAGGCGCTACTCTTTTGTTCATGATTCCGTATATAGCGGTTCAGTTCAATATAAGTCAAGAGGTCCTCTCAGTCTCCACCCCAGTTGGCGAGTCAGTTAGAGATAGCCGGGTGTATAGAAATTGTCCGGTCTCAGTCCTGAACAAAGTAATTCCAGCTGATCTCATAGAGCTAGACATGGTCGACTTCGACCTTATTCTTGGCATGGATTGGTTACACTCCTTCTATGCCCCAATTGATTGCAGAACAAGAGTTGTCAAGTTCCAGTTTCCTAATGAGCCTGTATTAGAATGGACGGGCAAGAATTCAGAACCTAAGGGTAGGTTTATTTCCTATCTTAAGGCCCAGAAACTCATTTCCAAAGGATTTCTATATCATCTGGTTTGGGTCAAGGATTCCAACTCTAAGACCCCAGCCATTAAGTCAGTTCCAGTTGTCCACGAGTTCCTAGATGTATTTCCTGAAGATCTTCCTGGAGTTCCCCCTGAACGGGAAATAGACTTCAGAATTGATCTCCTCCCAGATACTCAGCCCATCTCCATCCCTCCTTACAGAATGGCTCCCGCTGAGCTTAAGGAGTTGAAGGAACAACTAAAAGATCTTCTTGACAAGGGTTTTATCAGACCCAACATCTCTCCCTGGGATGCTCCAGTGTTATTTGTGCGTAAGAAAGACAGTACCCTTAGAATGTGCATAGATTACCGTCAGCTGAACAAAGTCATAGTTAAGAACAAGTACCCTCTTCCCAGAATTGATGATCTATTTGATCAACTTCAGGGAGCCAACTTTTCTCCAAGATCGATCTCAAGTCAGGGTACCATCAGTTAAGAGTTAGAGAGAGTGACATACCGAAAATAGCTTTCAAAACTTGGTATGGTCACTACGAGTTTGTGGTGATGTCCTTTGGATTGAAGAACGTTGCAACAAGCTTCATGGATTTGATGAATAGGGTTTTCAAGAAGTACCTGGATATGATCGTCATTGTATTTATCGATGACATTCTGGTGTACTCCAGAAATGAAGAAGATCATCCCAATCACCTAAGGTTAGCATTATAGAATCTCAGAGATCGCTAGTTATTCGCCAAGTTCAGCAAGTGCGAATTATGGTTGAAGTCTATGACTTTATTGGGTCATGTGGTCTCAAGTGAAGGGATACAAGTAGATCCTCATAAGATAGAAGTTGTGAAGGATTGGCCCAGACCTACCTCTCCTACTGAAATCAAGAGTTTTCTGGGCTTAGCGGGTTATTACTGACGGTCTGTGGAAGGTTTCTCCTCCATAGCATCTCTTCTGACCAACTTAACTCAGAAAAAGGTGAAATTCCAGTGGTCAGACGAGTGTGGGAAGAGTTTCCAGGAGTTGAAGACTCGACTCACTACCGCTCCAGTGTTAACCTTACCGGAAGGATTAGATGGGTTAGTTGTTTATTGTGATGCTTCCAGAGTTGGACTCAGTTGCATTCTGATGCAACAGGGAAAAGTGATAGCCTATGCCTCCAGACAGCTCAAAGTTCATAAGAAGAATTATCCAACTTATGACTTGGAGTTGGTAGCAGTGGTATTCGTGTTAAATATATGGAGACACTACTTGTACGGGGCTCACGTGGATGTGTTCACAG
The DNA here is from genome assembly GCA_018107945.1 of Datura stramonium. NCBI lineage: Eukaryota > Viridiplantae > Streptophyta > Magnoliopsida > Solanales > Solanaceae > Datura > Datura stramonium. The sequence continues at coordinate 3,035 of JACEIK010017826.1, read as the reverse complement.
ATCACAAGAGCCTTCAGTATGTGTTCAACCAGAAAGACCTAAACCTGCATCACAGACGATGGTTGGAACTACTAAAGGAGTATGACATGAGTGTGCTGTATCACCCGGGTAAGGACAATGTGGTGGCTGACGCCCTAAGAAGACGGTCTATGGGAAGTGTGGCTCACATTGAGGAAGGCAAGAGAGAGTTAGCGAAAAAAGTTCACAGGCTAGCCCGGTTAGGGGTGCAGTTAGTGGATTCAACTGAAGGTGGTGTGGTAATGCAAAGCGGGTCAGATTCATCTTTGGTAGTTGAAGTCAAATCCAGACAGAATGAGGATCCCACTTTACTTAAACTTAAGGAAGCAGTCCTCAGAAAAGAGATAGAAGCTTTCTCCCAAGGTAGAGATGGGGTGCTCCGTTACCAGGGCAGGTTGTGTGTACCGGATGTTGGTAAGTTGAGACAACAAATACTACCCGAGGCACACAGCTCGAGATACTCTATTCACCCCGGTTCTATTAAAATGTACCGCGACTTGCAAGATATTTACTGATGGAACAACATGAAAAGGAATATCGCCGAATTTGTAGCACAGTGCCAGAATTGCCAGCAAGTCAAGGTAGAATAACAGAGACCCCGAGGCATGACTCAAGATAACAGTATACCCACATGGAAGTGGGAAGAAGTGAATATGGACTTCATTATAGGTCTACCCCAGACTCGGCGACAGCATGACTCAATCTAGGTGGTAGTAGATCAGATGACTAAGTTAGCTCACTTCCTCCCAGTAAAAACCACAAACTCAGCTGAAGACTATGCCAAACTTTACATTCGAGAGTTATTCAGACTCCATGGGGTGCCTTTGGAAATCATTTCAGATAGGGGAACACAATTTACCACACATTTTTGGAAGTCCTTTCAGAAGGGACTAGGCACTCAGGTCAAACTCAGCACTGCTTTTCATTCGCAGACCGATGGGCAAGCTGAGCGGAACATTCAGACCCTAGAAGATATGTTAAGAGCGTGCGCGATTGATTTTAAGGGTAATTGGGATGACCATTTACCTCTTATCGAGTTTGCATACAACAATAGCTACCACTCTAGCATCTAGATGGCCCCATTTGAAGCATTGTATGGTAGAAGGTGTAGATCTCCTATAGGGTGGTTTGAAGTTGGTGAACCTACCTTGATAAGGCCAGACTCAGTTCACGAGGCAATGCAAAAAGTTTAGCTCATCCGAGAAAGGTTGAAAATAACTCAGAGCCACCAGAAATCTTATGTCGATGTGTGAAGAAGAGAGTTGGAGTTTGCAGTTGATGACTGGGTATATTTGAAATTTTCGCCCATGAAAGGGGTGATGAGGTTTGGCAAGAAAGGAAAGCTCAGTCCGAGATATATGGGACCTTATAGAATTTTGAGGCGTATAGACAATGTAGCCTATGAGCTAAAGTTACCTTCAGAACTAGCAGTTGTGCCCCCAGTTTTCCATGTCTCACTTTTGAAGAAGTGCATTGGAGATCCAACCTCAGTTGTGCCATTGGACAGTGTAGGAATTAAAGATAGTCTCTCATATGAGCAAGTACTAGTCCAGATCCTTGACCGTCAGGTGCGTAAGCTGAGGAACAAGGAAATAGCTTCAGTCAAATTCTTATGGAGAAATCAGTAGGTTGAGAGAGCTACATGGGAGGCCGAAGCAGATATGACGGTCAAATACCCGCACTTGTTCCCTACCGACTCCAACACAACCTGAGATATTAGTTTTGACCCTAGAACTCAATTTAGTTTTCATGACTCATTTTAGATGTTCAAGTCTCTTTTATTTTTTTGAATGTATGTATGATAGGTAAATTCAGTTCTGTTATGTATTTTGAAACAGAGGTCGTCATTTTGGCAGTTTTGGAGTTAAATGAGAAGTACTTGGAGAGTTTGATTGCTATTTTTCTGCTTCCTATATGTTTTTATTACATTCGAGGACGAATGTTTACAAGGGGGAGATATTGTAATGCCCTGGAAACTCAAAATCTAATTCAAGGACTTAAATCAGAAAAATCTGAAAACTGCAAAAATGTTGCAGGATGGCCCACCTGATGAGTCGTTAAGTAACCTCACGACTTGTTAGGTGAGCCATGAGGAGGAGGTTGGATAATGTAAATGATGGAGGCAAGGTACCTAACGAGGGACTTCACGTGTTGTGGTCACTGACCACGACCCGTTAGGTAACTCGTGGTCAGACCTGAGTTGAGAAAATATTGTGTTGTCCAGTGTACTTGACGAATGGGGGAAACAAGTCGTGGTCCCTAGTAACGACTCGTTATGTCCCCCGTTACTATCCCCAGTTAAGTTTTAGCCAGTGTACCTGACAAACGTGACCACGAGTCGTGGTCAGTCACCACGACTAGTTAGGTCACCCATTAGGGTCACCTGGCAGATTTTTCCAGCGATTTCCTAGGGCTATTTAGTAATTTCCTACCCTCCCAGGCTTTAAACTACGTCATTTTAGCATTAATTTCAGACGTTTTAGTGGGGGTAATGAGTTCTCTTCCTAATTCCCCACTCAAACCCTCTAGAAACAGAACGTAGAGTTCTCTCTCAGAGTATTTCAGAGCAAGAGCTAGGGCAGATCTTTCCTCTTTGATTCTCAAGAGATTTCTCCAGGTTTCTTCGTTAGGTATGTGGGTATTCAACAAGGGAAATAATTCTTCCCTTGTGTCCCCCAAAATTCCTCCATAACTTCTCTATTAGTTTTAGCCCTGAATTTTTCTAATATAGAGAAATTATATGTTATTATTCATTAATCTCTCATAAAATGATATTCTCATTTATTATTGATATGAATTCCATCAGTTCTTACTTAAATTATCGAGATTCTTTCAAGAGTGAATTGAAGCCCTGAATTCTTGTATGAAGATGATTTTGATTGAAAATCTCCCTCTAGAGAATAAAGCATGTTTGGGATGAATTTTCCTTGAAACTCTTTTATATATGAAACGAGCAGATATTCCATTAATAAGAATAATTTTAGACTTGATAAATTAGTTTTCTTGAATTCTTGAGT
>JACEIK010017824.1:0-11610 GCA_018107945.1 Datura stramonium | reverse complement strand
GATGTCACTCTCCTGAACTCTGAGCTGATGGTACCCGGATCTGAAATCAAACTTCGAAAAGCACTTGGCACCCTGAAGCTGGTCAAAAAAATCATCAATCCAGGGTAGAGGATACCTATTCTTGATGGTGACCTTGTTCAATTGCAATAATCAATACTCATACAAAGAGAACCACCTTTCTTTCAAACAAAGAGAACTGGTGCACCCTATGGGGACTTGCTCGGTCTAATGAATCCCTTATGTAAAAGGTCCTTCAACTGTTCCTTCAACTCTTTTAGCTCGGCAGGAGCCATAATGTAAGGAGGAATATATATAGGCTGCATATAAAGAAAAAGGTCAATACAAAAATCAATGTCCCGCTCGAGAGCGATTCCCGGTTGATCATCTGGGAAGACTTCTAGATACTCACATACTACTAGGACTGAGTGGGTAGTCGAGGTCTCGGACGCAACATCCTTAACCCTAACTAGATGGTATACACAAACTATAGAGATCATCTTCCTCGCCTTAAGATAGGAAATGAAACGACCTACAGGCACAGTTGAACTACCCTTCCATTCTATGACTGGCTCACCCAGAAATCTAAACTCTACTGCCTGGGTTCTACAATTAACTGAGGCATAACATGCAAATAACCAATCCATGCTGAGGATAACATTAAAATCGGTCCTGGCTAACTCTACTAAATCTGCTGAGCTGACTTTCTGAAGGACTGTGACCAGGAATCCTCTATGCACCCGTCTAGCTACAACTGAATCACCCACTAGAGTATAGATTGAGAAGGGTTCTGACAAGATTTCGAGACCGACTCTGAAACTACTAGCCACATAAAGTGTTACAAGAGACAAGGTAGCCCTTGGATCTAACAAAGCATATACATCAAGATGGAAAACTCACAACATACTAGTGACTACATCCAGGGAGACCTCCTCCTCCTGAAGAGATGCTAAGGCATAGAATCTATTTTGGGGCTGACCGCCACCTGTGCTGGTAGCTGCCCCATGTTGTTCTTGGTGAACTGGTGGAGTTATTAAACTAGAAGCTGGGCCTTGGCCCCTATCATTACCCAGTCTAGCTACTGGGAAATCTCTTAGCATATGTTGGGCTTCCCACACCCGAAGCAAGCACCTACACATACCAAGCACTAACCTATGTTCCCCTGGCCACACCTGCCATAAACTGGGATGCTAGAATCTACGGGGCTGTTGCTATGACCCCTAGAGCCTGATGCTCGCCCTCTCTCATCGTGCCTAGGTCTGGATGGAACACTCATCGCTAAAGATGTTGGGGCTAAATATCTCTAATGGGTCTATTGTCGGTTCCCACAAACTGGCTTGGCTTAGAGAATCTCTAATTGTTAGTCCTGGCCTTCCTAGCCTCTCTTTCCCTCCTATGCACTGCCTCCATCTACTGGGCATATAAGACTATCCAAGGGAAATCCATATCTTGATGGAGCATAGTGGTCCTGCATCTTTTTCTAGATAGTCCGCCACCCCATGAACAAATCTGCTCACGCGCGCCCTTTGATCAACCACTAACTTTGGGGCGTACTTTGATAAGCGAGGGAACTCAAGGGCATACTCCTGCACCATCTTCTTCCCCTGCTTAAGATTCTTGAACTCGGCTGCCTTCAACTCCCTCATCTCATGAGGAAAGAATCGATCTAGAAAAGCAACGTGAAACTCCTCCCAAAAGATAGGGCCTGCTCCGGCTGCCCTATTATGTTTCCACTGTCTAAGACATATGTTTGTGACCGCCTTCAACTGATATGAGGCCAACTCATAACACTCTATTCAATTCACCCTCATGACCTGGGTGATCTTCACAATCTCATCGATAAACTCATGTGGGTCCTCATCCACCTTGGACCCAAGAAAGTCTGGTGGGTTCATTATTAAGGAATCTCTTACTCGTGCCGCCGCTGCATTACCATTCTGTGGGACATGTGCATTTCTTACTGGTTGACCTGGGCAGGCAAGGCCTGCGCTAACATCTGAATGGCTGCTCGAAATTCAGCATGGGCAACTAGCTCCGATGCATAGTGCTCCTGGACTAGTGGGGCTTATTGGTGCCTGTCTCTATTGCCACCCTCGTGGCCATTTCCATTTCAATTCCTCCTACCATTAGCTTAAATTGCCCTACCAAATGAAATGATTCCCTTGATCCTGTATTTGAGCCTAAAAGTTGACCTACTTTCTTTGACTACCCATCCGCCTTGACAAAATTTATAAAGAATCTGTTTGGCCATGGTCCCTCCTTGGACATGTGAACCTCAACTAAGGAAAAATGCAAAAATTAAGGGTGGATGTAGTAGGGTGATAACGCTCAAAATCACACTTTCTAAAAAAGTATGAAGTGGACGTTCTCAATAAAGAACCCAACAAAGAGGTTGGGGTCGAACCCACAGGGAATATGCTAAGAACTAGACTAATGCCAGTCTTTAATCTTTTTGGTGAGTTATGTCCAAATTGGGGGGTTAACAGAAAACAATAGTACAACAAGATTGAAATTCGGTGTTGTTGTTATCAATATTTGCAAATAACTAGGGTAAGTGTTCACCATGAGTTCATAACTACTTTGGATTTACACTCGTGATCAATCCCAATTCTTACTTGTAGAACTGATAACTAGGGTTCATCCAAACAACTGGTTAGTCCCTATTGGATGACTATACTCAATCATAGAGTTAGGTCTCATGAGTAATTTTAGGTTAACCGTTATCAATTTGTTCCAAATTAACTATCCTGCAACCGCAGCTCAAGTTATATAATGATCATAAAAATCAAGGCTTTGCTGTAATTCTCTTTTCCTAATCTCTACTTCTCTAGGTTCAAGAAAGTAAAGAATTCGGGTAAATCTTTATGTTGTGCTTCATTAAGAAACATTAAATATGAAGAGAATAACAATACAAGCATTTAGCATTGGTTACGGATCACTTTGTGTAAGCCTAGTTCATTAATCCTCCATGGTTCCCACAACCCATGTTGTGGAGGTTTTAACCTCTCAATATTGTAAGATTATGATTAGTATTCATAGACAAACACATAATTAAATATTTACACCGACGATTGAAAGAAAACTTGTTTCAAATATTGCAAGAGAATATGACAAACAAAATCAAGAATAACTGAGAAATCCAAGTTTTGATCTCAAGATTTGCTCTCCAATGTTGTCAAAAACTTGATAATAATTGACAAAAACTAATTCTAAACCATCTCTCTACTAAAATAAACGTAAAAAAGTATTTATATAGATAATTAAATTCTTTTCCTAAGCTAACAGGGAAATAACCAAATCTGGCGCCGACACATCGTACGACTCATCATACGACCTGTAACAAGATTGTATGGGTCATGCCTTGTCTCGTACATTCCATGGATTCTATAGAATTTGCTAAGTGTTGGCATCTAGTACAGCTCGTAACATGATCCCACGAGTCGTACAATCTAATCATGGCTTGGCTCTAAGAACTTTTGCATCTTCTGAAGTTTTCTACAAGTGTCTTGGTATGCCTCGTACCTTGCTCCTACGACTCATAACAACTTGTCGTATCATGAGAACTACCAAGTTATGAAAATCACTAAAGCTTTCCATGGATCCTATTATGGGTCATAGATAGATTCTATGACTCATAACTGCTACTCGTATCAGGAGACTTTCATTATGGAACTTTCTTTGAATTATTGCACGACTCAAGTTACGGCTCGTACCAGCATGGTACGGATCGTACTGAGAGTCGTACTTTTCCTTTGCATTGTTCCAATCTTATAAGCTTTTCGATGAGTCTCAGTACGGCTCGTACAATCTTGGTATAGCTCGTACTGAGATTAGTACTTGGCTGATTTTCTACACTTTTCTGCAACTCTTGCACATTTTTTCTCCAACACCTATTTTTCTTGAAAATGATGTTAAAACACCTCATATCCATATAAACATATCTAAATCCATGCTATTGTCCCAGTTTTAAGCTTCGAAAGTACTGTAAACTCACAGTACATCGACACTCTTAATTTAAGACTTTTGTATGTCTGCATGCAAAGAAAACAAAAACCAAACACGACGCTTAACTAGAAAATAAACCTAGGATACTATAGCCAACACCAATCATAATTTGCACTATACACACAAACAACTTTTGACCCTTCTCCATGTAAACAAAATCAGCTATGCACATCAAGTGACCACAAACCATAATAAACAGAGATCAAGATATGTCATCTAGTTATTAGCAGAGAATCAAGTTATTACCAATGCTTTTCACACAGACAACTCGCGGAGTAAAACACAAACAATGTAACCTCACAGCAAATGAACTCCCCATCTCATAGAGATATTAAAATATGAAACATGGGACTAAGTAAGTAAGACTCTCACTCTCACAAGAAATTTCCAAATACTGCACATCGGATACCATAGGCTTTCCCTTATTTTCTCTACTTCAGCTCATTGAACAGTCAGACTAGGATCACTATATGACATTGTTCGGCTTGTAATGTAGGATTTAGGCTGGGTATGGTAAAATATAATTTTTACTGACTAAAACCCTCCTTGGCACTACATACATGTTGCTCCACTTTTCACTAATTTCACCTTTTTTGCTTTTTCAACCTTTTCCTCTCTTTTTTCCATTTTTATGCAATGTTTGGGTGTGATGTGTTTTCAACTTTTTCATTCATTTGTTTCCTTTTATATTTTATTTTCAATTTTTCTTTTTTAGGTCTTCTTTTTCTTTTCTTGTCACCACACCTTATTTTCAATCTTTTTTCCTTTCTTTTCCTTTTTCACCTCCCCATAGTCTATGCAATCCTACACTGGCCACCCTCAACTTAGGAATTTTTTCTGGGTTGAGGTTCACATTGTCCAAGGAGGGGCCAAGTTGTTATACCCCGAGAATTCAAGAATCGGACCCAGAAATGAATTGGAGAAAAACTAGAAAAATGTTGCAGCAGTGCAGGATGAGTCGTTGGACGACTCATCAGGGGACCCCACGAGTCGTCAAGTGACTCGTGGGAAGACCTGGGAGAATGAGGGACTCAAGGTCCCCACGGGAGTTGTGACGACTCTTGGTCAGCCACCACGAGTCGTCATGTCAGTCGTGGGGTGGTTCTAGAGGGAGATTTTGAAATTTATCCAATGTATTTGACGGGAGGTGATCACGAGTCGTGGTCTCTGGGGACGAGTTGTCATGTCGCTCGTTAGGAGCCCCGACCGATCAATTTTCCAGTGAACTTGATGAGCGAACCAACGGATCGTGAGCCCTGATGACGAATCATCGGATCATCCGTTAGGATCCCCTGACAGTTATTTTCAGCGAATTTAGTAAGGGTTTTTCCATAATTCCTACATTCTAAGGGCCTATACTACATCATTTTAAGCTCGTATTAGAGGGTTTTTAGCAGGAAAAAACCTATCTTAGGCCATTTCTTTCATGCATGCAAGTTTGGGGGTTTGAGGTGAAGAATCAAGGTGAATTCTCAAGGTTTTCAAGGGGAATCTCAGCTGGGCAATTAGGAAGAGTTAGATTTCTTCAATACCAGGTATGTAAGGTTATGAGTGGGTGCTTCCTTCCATACCCATGCCCATTTCCTATCAAATTGTGATTGGTTTGTAATGATCAAATATGGGTTTCATTCAATTGCATGATTCCTACATCTCTATTCATGGGTATGATTAAATTGAGTTGATATTGATGATTTACCCAGCTTGGGAGAATTCTAACTTAATTTCTTTTACAAAATTATTTTTCTAAAAATTGAATCTAAAACATCCATGTGTGGATAGTTCATAATAGAAGTGATTGTGGAAGAATGTGATGATGATGGAATAAATGATGAAAGGCATGTTTCCAACCTTACGCGTGATTTTGATGATGTTTTCAAAGAAGATTAAATAGACCCAAGTATGGTAGGGCTTTGGATGATGCCCATTGATGTTTTCAAATGGTGATTTTCCCCGACATGAGCTTACCACATGGTTGAGATGAAATTTTCCTTTAACTCTTATTATAAATTCTAGCTTGTGGTATGTTTCAAAGTAAAGCCTTCTATATGCGTAAATCCTTTAATTACTATGCATATTATTGTCAAGCTTTGTCAAGGACAATGTTAAGCTTCATTTCACATGATGTTGAGTCTAACCATGATTTCATTTTAAGCTTTGTCGAAATGACATTGTTGAGCTTCATATTTATATGATGTATGCATGATTTCATAATGAGCTTTTTCAATAGACAATGTTGAGCTTCATTTCATACGATGTTGGGTTTATGCACGATTTCATGTTGAGCTTCTTCACTAGACGATGTTGAGCTTCGTATTTATATGATGTAGAGCATTGCATGTTTTGGGAGAAGAGTCTAGCACCGAGCGGGCTAAGGGTCGATAATCCTGTTCCCCAGAATTACGCGCCAACGTAGGTTGATTCTATTATATTATTGGGACCTCCCTTGTGAGTTATCCCCGACCCGATTGTCCCTTTCAGCTTGATATCGATATCATGGTAGCATCCTTGGCCCTAGAAAGGTTTTGTATAGCTTTGCTCACTTGAGTGTAATAGTCGGGACCATGTAAGCTCTATCGTGGTATGTCGGTTAAGTGACGAGTATCCCATAATCTATATCATTCGAATTTGCATATCCATTACTCATGATAATTATCTTATGCATGCATGTTCAAAAAGCAAGCTTTCACTCATTGTTCAACTTTTGATATGAATGTTATATTTTATCTTTGAGTCGTTCGAGTCAGTTATGAGGTTCTAAAGCCATGCATGAACACGTTATGATAAGAGAGTGATTTCAGAATGAATGCATGTAGTTTTCTACTTACTCTTGGAAGCTTATGATATATATGAATGGTTTTAAATGATTTATGTTACAAAAGCGGTTTTACTTACCTTGCATATTTGATACATTCCACGTACTGACTGCATACCTTCTATGCTGCATCGTTTCATGATGCAAGATCCGTATCACAGGTTCAGCCCCGTTCGTAGTCGCTTATCAGAGTTAGCACCTACTAGATTGATGAGTCCTCATCTTTCGAGGACTAGACTTTCAGTTACCTTGGATGTATTTTCAGTTTCAGTATTTCTGAGCTAGTTGGGAGTATTGTCCCATCAGCTAGTTCTGATTAGAGGCTTATCAGACTTAGACATATATTCAGCTTCAGACGTTCATTTGGTTGTTATGTTATGTTAGACTTCCGTTGAGTTTATGATTATGTTTCTTGGTGTTTATTGACTGAGTTAGTTAAATGCTTATGTCATGGGTTGACTTGGGGTCTCTCGGGTTCCCTTGTCCCGTGTCTACGATTTGGGTCTCCTCTCGGGTCGTGACACAAGCCAAAACAGATTCATTATTAAAAAATGGGTATGGTTAATCGGTTAATCAAAGAAAAATGGTCCAATAAAGGCTCAAAATTAGGATCATATCATTTTGGTACCGCAACTTAAGCTAAAATGGGATAAGAAAAAATGGCCTATTATCCTTTCCTAACCAACCATACTAAAACCTACGTAAAGACCAACCAGACAACTTCTAGATCCTCTACGTAGTATTGAGCTAGGTATTGATCTCACTCACTCATGGTACATGTTTTGCATTCATTCTACTTATCTGATTCATACATGGCTAACTATAATTACTCATGCTAACATACTAAATGACACAAAAAGATCACATAAATCATGCTTTCAATCAACAAGTACACCACTAACATCCAAAAAAATTTTAACAGGTTCATTTTTTCAAAACTTCAAAGATAGTGCATCTTATTGGTTGAGTAATCCTACGCTACTTTTTGAATAAACAAAAACATCCTAAACATACTGGTTCTACTAGATATCATGCCCGAGGAAAAAGAAACACGACAAGAAAAACCCTTAAATGAATCCTAAAAATCCCAAAAATATACAAGTACACCCCCTCCCCTTTTTGAAAAGCATGTTTCATCCCTGAAGCATAGAATATAAAAAATAACGAAGGGAACATACCTGTGGCACACTAAGCGCTTTTGTCATAGTACCTCCGCTGCATCCGTGGCGCTAGTGGTGGCCGGCGCACTCAATGGTACATCTGTTAGGGGAATTGGTTACCCCCACATCATGCTCGGTCACTTTCGCGACCTCAGGATCAATTGTGACTGAATGTGGCTTCATTGAGGGATCCTTGCCACCTGCAAGTTCTCTATTAGTGTGGAGCTTCCTTCTCCACTCGCTCGCTCCTGCAACTCTGACATATGTGCGTCATGAGTATGTAGGCTCTCTACTCTCGCTCACCTTCTCTCTCTCTTCTCCTTCTTTTTCTTCTTCTTAGAGGGATCGTCTCTAACAACCTCCAAGACCATCTTTTTTCCCTTTCCTCCACTACCTACTATAGTCAGCTCCCAATAAGCCGCCAAATAGAGCTCATCCTCTGCTCAAGATCAAAGTCAGGAAGAGTGGGGGCTACTAGAATTACCGACTGCCGAGATGACAGCTCAGTCACTTGGCTCCGAAGAGCCCCAAACTCCTCACGGAGGCTACCAGTGTCAGTCTACTCTGCCATGTGCTCATTGAAGAGGCTCTCAAAGCTGCTAGTTTGGCATGTAAGACCCATGCAGCTGTCTCAATCTCAACATTCACCAAAGGTTTCATGTTCTCCATCATAGACTGCACCTTTCTCTCTGTCATGGTTAGTCTCTTTGCCATCTTTTTAAGGAATTCCTGAGGCACGAGTATGTATCCTGCTGGGGTCTGGCTCAGAAGACCCATAGGTGGTGCAGTCGAGGTGCTGGGAGCTACCTCTGAATGACCGACATCTATATTCGGTGTATCTTCCTGCTCCTGTGAGGTGGGGGCATTACCCTTCTCGCTCCCAACTGCTCGTGATACCGAGAGACTGCGGTGGAAAATCATGCTCGTCTTACCAGGTTCATTTCATCCCCGATCAATCTAATTTCTGCTATCCTCTATCCTCCAATCAATCGCTCCTCACAGGGCTGCACCTTGAGACCTGCCTGTATATATAGTCTAAACACGATACTCAGGAATGGGATAGTAGTTCTCAATTCCATAGCCTGATCCCGAATCTCCTCCACAATAACCCTCAGGAAGTTGATGGCATATCTGGACATGATATATGCCACCAATGCTACTCTGACTGCATTGAGGGTGTTGTCGTTGGCATTCGGCATCAATATATGGCGAAGTAGCATCTAGAAGGCCTTTGCGATGAAGTTCAATGAGTTTTTGGTGACCTGCTTTCCACTAGTCACCCATTCTGCCTCCTCCTTATCTTCAGCTATCACCAAAGACAACCACTTGATCTGATTCTTTCTCTCCTCATATCTTATCTGCTTGATCTTTCTCATGGCATCCACCCGATAGTCAAACTCACGTGTGGCATGTGGTGGTATGAATTGCAGCCCATATAATTCCCGAGCAATAGTATGCTCATATATGTCAACAGTGCAGCCTCCCATCTGTACACTCTCCAACTTGGGATGACCTTTCAACTTTTGCCCATCCTTTGCTTTCTGCTCCATGGTAGCCAAATAATTGGCATAGAACTCCTGGACGATCTCTGAAGTGTATCGATCCATGTTTCTAGCCATCCACTCAAACACATAATAGCTGGATATTTTCATTATCTCCTCCACCTTATTCAGTGCAGTGGTGAGGATCTGCGGTTCCTCTTGGATACTCCACCTAGGGTGGTTTGTGGCGGTGAGAGAGAGACCCTACTCATATATTTCCCGAGCCCTGAGTACTCTCCACCAAATAGTACGGCTCTCCCTAGGTGGATTTTGCTCATCCTTTACATGACCCAAGAGTACACCCGGATCGTAGACATGGGACAAGGGACCCCGAGAGACCCCAAGTCAACCCATGGCATAAGCATTCAACTAATCTCATTTAATGAACATAAAGAAAGCATTAAAGTAAACTCAACGGAAGTCTCACACAACAGCACAACAGGATAATAACCTAAAGCTATATAAACATAAGTCTGAACGCCTCTACTCTGAATGAGTTGATGGGACAAGACCCCAACTAACTCAATAACACTAAAACTGAAGTACTACACGAAACTGAGAATTTAGTCCTCGAAAGATGAGCACTCACCAATCCTGAACTAATACAGACTCTGGAGAGCTAGCTAAGATCTGACGGAAGCTGCGAACCGGGTCTTGTATCATGAAACAATACAATATAGAAAGTATGCTGTCAGTACGTGGAGTGTACCGAGTATGCAAGGCAAGTAAAACCGCTCATGTAAGTAAAATAAACTATTTAAATACAATGCGTAAATTAAACATGTTATCAGTATGCTAGTGATAGTGCTTGCATGCATTACTTCAGAAATTCAAGACCTTTTCACAATGTAATGACTCTTAACTCAAAATGCCAACTGCCTCAAATAACTCAAACCTGAAGTAGAAAATTTATGGAGAAGCTGAACATGAGTCAAACCTTACTTTTAAAACATGCATGTATGCAATTGAAACCATGCACAATGAGTATGCAAATCCATAATTTATAAGATGGTGAGAGACGCGTCACTTAATCAACATACCACGATAGAGCTTACGTGGTCCCAACTATCACATCAAGTGGGTGGAGTCGTCCATAACCTTGCCAGAGCTATGGATAATACCATGATATCGATATCAAGATCAAGTCCCAATCGGGGCAGGGGATAGCTTACAAGAGAGGTCCCAAAAATAATATAATAGTATCAACCTATGTTGGCGCATAGTTCTGCGGCATAGGGTGATCGACCCTTAACCCGCTCGGTGCTAGACTCTTCTCCCAAAACATACAGTGCTCTACATCATATATAATGAAGCTCAACATTGTCTATTGACGAAGCTCAAGATGAAATCATGCATGGACTCGACATCATGTAAAAATGAAGCTCAACATTGTCCCTTGACAAAGCTCAATAACAAAATCATTCATAGACTCGACATCATATAAAAATGAAGCTCAACATTGTCCCTTGACAAAGCTCAATAACGAAATCATGCATATGCGATGCTTTATTTCAAAACATACCACAAGCTAAGGTGTAGAAGGTTGGGAGGATTTGGTTCGAACAATGTGGTAAGCTTGTCTCGGGAAATTCATCATTCGAAATCAACATGTGGGCATTGCTCAAAACTTTATTATTCTTGAACCCATTCAATTCATTTGAAAACATTATAAATTGGAAGATTTCACTCCGAAACGAGGTAATAAAGTCAATTCAAGAAAGATCGTCATTTATACTCAACATTGGACACTACCCAAAACTTCATTATACTAGGGTCCATTTAATCTTCTTTGAAGACATCATCAAAATCATGGGTAAGATTGAAATATGTTTTTCAACATCATCTACTCCATCCTCACCACATTATATTAGGAACTCCCCACACATGGGCGTTTTAGATTCAATTTTTAGAAAACAATTTTATAAAAGAAATTAAGTTAGAATTCGCCCAAGCTCAGTAAATCATAAATATCAACTCAATTTAATCATACCCATGAGTAGAGATGCAAGAATCATGCAAGTGAATGAAAACCCATACTTGATCATCATAAATTGGTAGGGAATGGGCACGGGTGTGGAAGAAAACACTCACTCAT
>JACEIK010017820.1:0-10253 GCA_018107945.1 Datura stramonium | reverse complement strand
ATATAAAGTGATGTTTTGATAAGGAAAAGGGAAATCCAAATGAAGATCACACCCGTGAGTTGAGATGGGAAATGAATAAAAGAGAATAAGGGGGGTTAAATAAGAACAGGTATAGAGAAAAAGCATACCACCAAGGAGGGTCAAGTCACTTTATCTATATGTACCATATCTGTCCCCTAGCCTACATTACAAGCCAAGAAAATCCTATAGTGATACTAATCATGTTCCCGACGAGCCTAAAACAATGATGATAAAAGTAAGCTTATGGTTTCGCATGTACATTGTTTTGAATTTTCTTATGAGAGAGAGTGTCTTGTTCTAAGTCCCCCGGTAAACAAATTCAGATATGAGTTAGGACTTCCTTACGGCGAGGGCACTGCAAAAGAATTATTGATGGTTAGTTGTTGGGATAGTTGTTGTTGGTATATGTAAGGTACTATGTTGATGTCATCATGTCAATTATAGATCCTCATAAATCAGTATACTTAATGAATGCCATCTGTTCATGTCCTTTTTGAAAAAGGGGAGTGTTTAATGCGAAGTAATTACTTTGAGTATGACAACTACTATAGTTATCCAAAATTTTCTTTTGCTTTAATGAGGTGTCTAGTATGTTGCTTGAGGACAAGCAAATATTCTAAGTTGAGGGTGTTGATGCACCGGCATTTGACGACGCATTGGATGATTTTAACTATGAATTGAGGGAAGTTCTTGAGCAACTTTTGGTTATTTTGATGGTCTTTTTTTTGCATCATACAGGAACATAAAGAAAAACAACGAAATGGTGTGAAACAAGCTGAAACAACAACATGATGGACTATATGACGGGCTGTCACCAGTGTTACAGACCACCACATCCACCGTCAGGCCCAAACAAAAGTAGAACAAAAAGAAGTGAAAGTGACAGTTCAGGTGATGGACCATCACCCCTCCGACGGACCGTCACACCCACCGTCACATAGAAGAAGAATCAAGGGCGCACTGGATACGAAGCGACGGATCAAATGACAGACCGTCACCTCTGCGACAGACCATCAAACACATTGTCAACAAAGTACAGATTTGCTGCTTCACTGGATAAGAGTTACAACCCAAATGATAGACTGTCACCTGGTCGACGGGACGTCCGCTTGGGTGTCACCTACGAAGCGGGACCCCAATTTTCAATAAATTTTTTGGATTATTTTATACTATAAATAGTAGCTTCTAGGTTTATTTTTTGGTATCCAATATTTTTGGAGAGAAAAGAATGATTGGAACGGTACTTTGAGGGGAGAAAAACGTTACTTTTGAGGGAATCATAGAAGAAATAATATTGAGTTTTTGGAACCACAATCAAGTTTTCATCTCTTCTTTGTAAGTTAAACATTCTTTGATGAATGTAATTGCTGTTGTGAATGGAATGACAATGTGTGGCTAAGATTCATTACTAGGGTTATGTGATTCCTAGTAGACTTACATACTAAAGGTGAATGATGTAGGGGCTAATTGAAGGTAAATGTGTGTATTACTATTGTCTTCATTTTGAATAATTTCTAATGGCTGCAAACATTAGAACAAGCCCTCGGTTTTACATTATTGAAGAAGAAGTATAAATTTGGAAGAAAAGGAATTAGTATTGGGGATTCAAGGCATTAAACTTTGACTGATGATTAATGTTGTAATAAGATTAATCAACCTAGGTTAATTCTTGTAACTCGTATATTATCACTCTTAGTTTGAGAAGATAAGTGTGACACCTGCCTGAATAGGTTGAGAAAATTTTGAATAGGATAACTGAGTTAGCAACCTACACAGTTAGCATTAAATAAGTCCCCTGTGGTCATTCACCAAATATTGTTAGGAAAGCCATGATGATCACAACTCTATTTTATTTCTTCTCTCAATCATAATTGGTACTTCTTGTATTTGACAAACAGCGGGGTGAAACTTAATTCCCAAACTCCCAATATTATGGAAATATTTGATTAAAAGCAAATAACCGCATAATACTTGATTTCACCATATTCCCTATGGGATTCAACCTTAACCTTGTTGAGTTCTATATTTGACATCAACTGCATTATACTTCTTATTATAGAGTTATAATTTAGGCATATCAATAGGGCCTGATTCAGTATATGAGGCAATGTAGAAGGTTCAACTTATCAGGGAATGACTAAAAATAACCCAAAGTTGTCAGACCTTGTATGAAGATGTGAGGAAAAGAGAGATGGAGTTTGTTGTAGATGATTGGGTATACATAAAAATTTCACCTATGAAAGGTGTGATGAGGTTTGGGAAGAAAATAAAACTTAATCCCCACTTTGTTGGTCCTTACCGAATCCTGAGGCGCATTGCCAATATGGCCTATGGGTTGGATTTACCTGCAGAGTTAGCATCGGTGCATCCAGTCTTTCATATGTCTCTGTTAATGAAGTGCATGAGTGATTTGACCTTAATTGTGCCTTTACAGAATGTTGGCATAAATGTTAGCCTCTCTTATGAAGAGGTGCCCATTGAGATCCTTGACCGTCAAGTTTATATGTTGAAGAATAAGGAGGTCGCCTTAGTAAAGGTTCTATTGAAAAATCAACTAATTGAGGGCCAAATTCAGTTCATGAGGTTATGGAGAAACTTCATCTTATTACAAAAAGGATGAAAATAGCTCATAGTCACCAAAAATCATATGCAGATGTGAGGATAAGAGAACTTGAGTTTGTTGTGGATGATTGGGTATATCTGAAAATTTCACCTATGAAAGGGGTGATGAGTTTTGGGAAGAAAGGAAAGCTCAGTTCTAGATATATTGATCCTTACAACATTCTGAGGCGCATTAGCAATGTGGACTATGAGTTGGACTTTCCTGCGGAGTGAGCATCATTGCATCCAATCTTCCATGTGTCTCTATCGAAGAAATGTGTCTGTGATCCTACCTCTGTTGTGCTTTTAGAGAGTGTGGGCATAAAGGATACTCTCTCTTACGAAGAGGTCCTAGTTGAGATCCTTTACTTTCAGGTTCATAAGTTGAGGAATAAGAAGACTGCCTCAATCAAGGTTCTTTGGAGAAACCATCTTATAGAGGGAGCTACGTGGAAAGCCGAAGCAGATATGATAGCTAAGTACCCTCACTTATTCCCTTCTAGCTCAACTTCAGCATCAGGTACTAGTTCTTCCTTGACACTCTACTCAGCCTCATGTTAGTTTCATGCCTTTCAGTTATATTCATGTCTTAGTATGCATACATGATTCATGAGTTTAGTTCAATCATGTATCTCAATTCGGAGTTAGTCACTCCATCAATTTTCAGCCTATAGTCTTTAGTTACGGGATTGTGATATTTTGTGGTTTTACAACACTTTAAATTCTTAAAACTTATAAAAAATGCTTGGTCTTAGGTGTGTTTATATAGATATGAGGTATTTTACCTTGTTTTCAAGGAAATCATATTTTGGAGTTGGATTCTAGAAAAAATTAGGAAAAAAATACAAAAAATGGGCCAAGTGCAAACCTCAGTATAAGTTGTACTTGGTGGTAGGAGGAATACCTAGCAATCGTGAAAAAAAGCATAAGAGTTGCATGTTGGGGCCATGTACGACTCTTGGTACAAGTTGTACCAATGAGTCATGTAAAAGTTCAGTAGCTATGCACTTTCCTGAGTTCTTGGTACAATTGGAAGATATGGGTCGTGATGACAACATACGACTCATACCAAGGAGCCATGGTGAATTTAAGATAACTTTTCAAGTTGGCATATCCCAAGGTATGAGTAGATACCGCTAGTCGTAACATTCAAGTACGAATCATACCATGAACTCATGGAAAAATTCAGAGGATGCTAGACTTCATATATCCATACCAGGACAGGCAATGTACCACTCGTATTGGCATTGTATGAGTCGTAACAACTCCCAGGATTTGATAGATTTTAAGGCTGCATTGCATACTATGGATGGAATCCATGACTCATAGCTTTATGCTGCGACTCGTAGGATATGTCAGCAGCAGTTCCCTGTTAATTTAGGAAAGGTGTTCAATTATTTGTATAGATACTTTTTATGTTATTTTCTTTAGGGAGACCAATTTATTAGTTTGTAATCGTGATTTTTGAATTTCCTAACACTACTTCGAGATCAAATACATGAATTTTTTGAGTTTTTTTTGAATTGTTCTTGAGTTGTTCATAGTTTGATTGTGTGGGTTTTTCTTCAATCATCATTGTAAGTTGTTAATTATATTTTCTTCCATGATATCTAATTCTTTTCTTCCAATCATGAAAAGTTAAAACCTACACAACTAGGATTGTGGGAACCATGGTGGAATAACTACCTAGGGCTAACATAAAGTGATTCTAAATGAATACACATGCTTGTATTGTTCATCTCTTCATCATAAATGTTTCTTAACGATGCGCAACATAAGGAATTGCCAGTATTCCCTACTTACTTGAACCTAGAGAAGTAGAGATTAGGAAAAGAGAAGAACAACAAAGCCTTGAACTTTAGTTTCATTGAATAACTTGAGTTGCGGTCGCAGGATAGTTAATTTGGAATAATTGATAATGGTTAAAGTGAAATCACTCAAGATATCTAATATTGTAATTGAGTATAGTCATCCAAGAGGGACGAATCAATCATTTGGATGAACCTCTGTTATCAGTTCTGCAGGCTATGTATTGGGATAGATCGCTAGTGTAATAATTCAAAGTAGTTATGAATGCATGGGGAACACTTCCCTAGTAAATTGCATAAACTTGATCACAGCCCCAATTTACATCATTATTACTTAATTATTTCTTTAGATCCCCCATTAGGAAATAAATGAACTAAAAGAATAAATACTAGCATTATTCTATATCCTGACCATATTCCCTGTGGGATCATCTCCAACCTTAGTTAGATTCTTTATTGACAACGTCCGTGTTATACTTCTTCAGGGGTGTAATTTGAAGTTATAAAAAATGGCACTGTTGCTGGAGAATACGAGTTAGAATTAGATTAATTGCTTGTGTTTAAATTTTAATCCTTATTTCCTTATTTATGTTTTCTTTTGTTTTTGACACCCACAGGTTACCACTTGGTGAGTGCCAAGTACTCGGCGAAACGAAGAACCTTTGATTCCGCTTGATCTTGAGCTAGAAAGAACTCTAAGAAATATGGACCACAATGAAACCCCTGAGCAAATGCGAGCCAGAATAGCTATCGTACCTCACGAGGCGAAGTTAGCTCAGCAAGCTGCCCTGCAAGAGTCAAATGATGATCAGGAAGAGATAGTTAATGTTGGCCATCACAGAAGGGGTAATAAAGGCCATGGGCTACACCAGTTCCATATATATACTCCTCATTTTGATGATGATGAGGATACAGATATTGATAAAGCCGGCCTGACAAGAGCTATTGTACCTCCACCTTTTCCTGTTGGGGGCAAAGTTTGAAATCACTAGCACAATGATCCAGTAGCTCTACATGAAGGGGTGTTTAGTGGTAATACAGCTGATAATGCAAATTTGAACCTGATGAACTTTGTAGGGGTTGATCTCGGGCAAAATAGCATGTTCGAGTGATGCTTTATAACCTAGTTTTGTCTTGTTTATCGACTTAATTATATGCATTCTCATGTAATTTTATGTAAATGTGAATATATACACTAACCAACATGATTAGTTCTTGTTTTGTAGAGTTTTAAAATGAATTTGAGGTCTAATCATGAGTTGGTGAAGTGGGCATGATCGGAATTAACGCGAACGTCGACAAGGAGGATCGTGGAAACAGCCCTGCGCATTGGCAATAATGCCCAGCGAGCGAGCTACGCGACCAAGGCCTTGAGACACCACCTAGCCCGCTGCACAAGTAGCGTGACACAGCACCAACGGCAAAGGCTGCACAGCGGCAGTTTTGGCGGTTTCCGGTGTGCATTCACGTTGCCTGAAGTGTCGGGGAAACCTTGCTCCATGATACACTCCGTGACACGAGCCATTCCACAACGAGGCATAATTTTGTACAATTCTCATTTACTATAAATCGGTCCCTTAGCTCCTAAAATCATTTTTACACGATTTTATTCTAAAAAACCACCTAGGAGGAAGGGAGAAGTGGGAGAACTCACCTAGGGTTCATCAATTTAAATATTCTCTCTGATTTTTAAGTATGTTACTTTAACAATGATTTCTTGTATTTACTAACTTAGATGAATGCTTAGAACCCTTCCTCTAGGGTTGAAGCCATGAGTTATGAGTGTGTTTCTGGTGCTTTGGAATTAAGTTTGCGATTGTTGTTTGTCTTGCATTCTTAATTATTGGTTGTTTTTATGATTAATCACCATGAAAACACACATGTTAAACTTAGGCAAATGCTTGAGAAAGCAAACCTAGGGAAGAACATAAGAATGTAGGAAGCAAGTTCTTGTCTTTTGATAAGATTTTGTGGTTTAGGATAGAAATACCTAATACCTTGTTTGGTTGATAAAATGGGAAGATAAAAAGACACCGGCTTAGATTTGGTCTCTCCACAACTCGCGAAGTAGTTATGAAGCTAAGTTTGGTTAAATGGTTGGAGGTATGAAAGTACCCAAATCAATCATAACCCCATAAGCCACATCCACGTAGTTAATTGCCCACGGACTAGAATTAACATCCTAGCTCACAAATGTAATGTGAGGCTAGTTTGTCGTGTTTAAGTTCGGAAGACCATGAACATACAATTCTAAATATGTGAGACGACAATTGTGATTTCATTAAACCATTGCAAATCGTAGTATCACATGATTATACGCTTTAACTCTATGTTGCTCCTTGAGTGAATTCATAATTATGATTGACATATTTAGACTTAATTAAATTCTATTGAAAACTTCTATAATCAACACTTGCGGCATTTAATATCACACTTAGACGATAGTGCTTAATTGGTTGATCCACAATGGGTTCGACATCCGGCTCTTGAGGCCACTATATTACTTATGTCGACACGTACACTTTAGAGCTCCAACAAGTTTTGGCACCGTGCCGGGGACTCGCGAAGTTTAGATAATTTATCTCTTTTTGTGTGATTTTAAATTTCCTTAAGTGTTGAAAAAACTTGGTCTTAGTCTGAGTGTGCGGTGGCGGGTTGTCTTGGAAGCGGCTAAGAATAGAGAAACGTAGGCAGATTGCTTGAACCCTGAGCGTCAAATCCATTTGTGAAGGAGAGTAGCTCTTGAGCAAAAGCTGAAAAGACTTCAAGAAAGGTACAACAACAAAAACCCGCAGGACAAGAACAATTGTCACAGCAATGGCGGCCGGACCCGATTCTGTGGCAATCCCACAGCGACTAATATGAAACTCTAATATCAAATGGCAGGCGCACAGGAGGAACTTTGAATTGAAGCAGAACATGGTGCAGCTGTTACATTCTAGTGGTCAATTCACTAGGATGGCACATGAGGACCCGCAACAACATGAAGAACTTTCTTTAGTTTAGTGACACGTTTTCCCCCACCGGCGTGTCCACAGTTATGTAAGACTTTCCCTCTTCCCATTTTCATGATTTGGGAGAGGCAAAGAAGTGGTTAAAATCTGAGCCACCGAGCTCCATAGCGTGGGAATGATTTTGCAAAGAAGTTCCTTATAAAATTTTTCCTTCAGGCAAGGTACCGAGATTGATAAGTGAAATACTAAGTTTCAACCAGAAGCCTGATGAGAATCTATATTTGGCAGGAAAGGTTCAAGTGTTATTAAGAGACTGTCCCAATCACCAGCAATCGAATGAAGTGCTAGCTCATACCTTTGTAGAAAGTCTAGACCCACACACGAAAACATTACTAGTCTCTGCATCGGGTGGGCAAGCCTTAAAGAAGACGTATGATGAAATTTTGTACGCTGTTGAATAGAATTGCTCAAGGAAATCGAGTGGCACGGGAGTCATCGAGAGGGGCGGGGAAGAAGATGCAGGTTGATAAGTAGGTGTATAATTCCTTGGCAGCATAGTTAACCGTTCTAGCATCAAATATTTCCAGTTAAATAAAGCGTATATCTTTATGAACCAACAACGGGAGGCCGGAGTTAGCGGTTCGGCAAGCTCCAAGTTGGTGTGAAATTTGTAGTAATAATGGGCACAACGTAGAATCTTGCGGAGCTAATTCAAAATCAGTCAATTTTGTCTGGAATGTGTAGAAAACAATGTCGAATTTGGCAACAACTACAGCAGAAATTAGCGAATTACACAGATTTTCTTGGGGTGAAACCAAAAGCAAGTTATCGGCAACTCAACGACGTGATATCACGGCAGAATAGGCAAAATGACTGGCTAGTTGGCGGCAACGTGAGAAGCATTGCAGAAAATCATGGAGACCCGAACTCGGTTAAGCGAAATGTCGGGCGGATGGCGGTAGACTTGAAGAAACGGGGAAGTGGCCACCACGCAATCTAGACAAATGGAGTCGGACGCGGCTACTCAAAACATGAGACCGCGAGGAGGACTACCAAGTAACCTACAGATCCTAACCCCGGCAGGTCAATACCATAAATCAGAAAAACGTAAACAATTAGGCGTGCGGTGCCAAAGAGAAAAAAAAGGAGGTGCAGCCGGAGTTGGTTAGACCGGGATCATTCCGCGGCAAAGGGAGAAAAATCGAAGTGCTTTGACACAAAATGCACAATCTTCAGTGCAGCCAGCACAAAGCCGCACCACAATTCCCTCAGAACCGAGAGAGAAGAAGAAAGGAGAATGCTTCAAAAAAGGATTCTTTGAGAGTTTCAAAGAACTTCATATAAATTGCCTCTTTTGATGATGTTTTGCGGGGAAAGGCCCAAGTATGCTAAATGCACGAAGATGTGATGGAGAACAAAGTCAGATTGGTAGATATCCAGGGCGGTAGCACTGGTGAGGAGTGTAGTCAAAGGGTATTGAGAAAGATTCCAGCTCAAAGACCCCGGGGAGTTTTACCCTCCCCATACAAATTGGTAAAAGATGAAGAGTGCTACGAGCTTTGTGTGATTTAGGGGCAGCACTTAATCTAATGCCTCTATCTCTATTTAACACCACAGGATTACAGGAAAACTTGAGGCCAACAAGGTTGATCTTAGCTAATAGGATAAGTAAATAGTGACACGATGGAATAATAGAGGACCTTCTCATCAAAGTGGGTAAGTTTATTATACACGGCGATTTTATTATCTTAGATTTTCAAGTTATTGACAGTACCTTAATTTTAGGATAGCCATTCTTAGCCCACCGGAGGAAACGTGTTGACTTGAGAAGCGAGGACCACGAAAATGAGGAATTCAATGAAAGAAGAACTCTTCAGTATACCAAAATTGAACCCGTCTACCCTAAACCTTTGTTAAGTAAGTGTGTTGTCGAGGATGAGTGTGGGATGGAGGATTCCACACAGGTCAGGAGGATTCCACAGGTCCATGGCCAAAGGTAATGACAAGTGTTCAGCCCGAGTCTGATAAAGGGCTTTAGAGTGTGAAGAAGTTGGAGGAAGAGAGGAACAAAGTGGAGGCTGACTCCTCTAAAAATCAAAAGAAAAGGAGATGGTTCTCGAACGGGAACCCAGGTATGAGGATGTCTTGAAAAGGATAGTCCACGTCGTGCCACGACGTAAAATAAGGCGCTTCTTGGGTGGCAACCCAAGGGTACCACAGGTACAAATTGAGATTTTTTTGTTGGTGTTGATTTTTTTATTTTCATCGTGTTTGTGTTTTTGGTGGAAAGTTAAGCATAGATGGAGGGGAAGTCTTAGTACCCATGGAAGAGGAAGCTAAAAAGCATGGAATGGAAGAAGTGTGGGGTCAAACACCCACATATGAAAACTTTAAGAAAAGCATGTTGTTAGCTAGGCATAGAGGCTCAGGGAGTATTTCTCATCCTTTTTTATTTTAATTTGATGCTATGAGGACATAGCATGATTCAAGTGTGCGGTGAGGAAAATTTTAAAAATTTTGTGCTTAATGATTTTTTGGTGAATGTAATGCTTGTGAGAAATATTCGGAAAAATTTTTGTGAGTCAAGCATGACTTCATCACCCGTTGGTTTTTCTTTTCGGTTCTTTTTCAACGGGGGGTCTTTGAATCAAAGAATAATAAAAATGTTTTCGTTGTCTATATATAATGTTTTTAGTCATAGTTAGAGACTTTTTCCAATGATGGATGGATGATGACCGTCTTGAGGAAAATTAGTCAATAAGTTTTGGTTTTTGAACCCGTAGCTAATTGATGGCTTGATGTTCTTGTTATGTGCTATAAATGATTGTAAGATGCAAGTATGTTTAGTGTTGAAGCATGCAAGTAGTAT